>SNQJ01S0190765.1:0-18063 GCA_010110895.2 Picea sitchensis | reverse complement strand
GTGATGATGTGCTAGATCTATTCGATTCTTTAAATGCAATAGACCAAACCGTACAATATATTTTTCCACATAAGCTTCAAAGCTTCACCATAACCAAGTAACATAATCAAACGACATAATAGAACTAGGGCAAGAGATCAAGTCACATATAAGCATGGAAAAATTAGCATGTTCACAGATGACATAAAATCTACATAAACGTATAAGGTTATAAAATATTAAAGGAGACAAAAGAAAAAAAATATTTAACTAACCTTCAAAGTCTAAAATCCTCTTGCACGCCTTGAACATTGATCACAAAACTAAGCTCTGTAGATCAAAGATCAGTTCGATCTCTTAATCAACAAGCAAACCTTCACATAAAAACGAAGATTAGCAGAGCTATAACACATAAAAGATGTCACAACTATAACAAATTAGTCAAAATTCGGTTCGAATTAACTAATTTATAGATTCGTCATCGTCGGAATTCTGACGACTATAACCCTAAATTAAGGTTGACCATTTCGAAGTCAATGACCGTTATGTTGACCTACAAATGGCTATATTAAAGTGTCGAAACTGGTAATTTTACTTCCGACGACCCTAGAACACGTCAGAAATCCAACGTTATCGGGACTAATTTAAAAAAAAAAATAGTAAAATTTTGTTTTTTTTAAATTTTTTTCGACAAAAAAAATGATTTTATCACAATCGTCTTAATAGTTCGTCGATTTTTTAGCCTATATGTAATAGTGCATCCTAGACCGAAAAAATCAAAGTGCTCAGGAACAGATCCATATGGCTAGTAAAGGTTCAACGGACCTGCTATGGTCCTGAAGATGCTACATGGGAGCATGAAGAAAGCATGTAGGACGAATACCAACAAATGTTTGACAATTTTGAAGAAAACAGAATTCAAGACTCCATTTTGAGCAGCTATATTTCTACAACCACATATCAGAGTCCTAGCCAACCGCATTGGGAGGCCTGATAAAATATTGACACATTCCTTTGGTTTGCCTTGATAAATGAATGGTGCATTCCTTGGGTACTCGAAAGGTTGAGAGGAACAAGATATTATGGTTGGAATTGATGTTGGTGTTGTGAAATTGCAGAATTTTAGTTTCTAAGTATTGTGATGTAAATTTTCATATATGTATATAGGCATAGTGTGCACCGAGGATGGCACACAATTGTAAGGGAGGGGGAATGTAACATACCCACTATAATCCCCAATTTAATTATTGTTTAATGTAGATAAAATATGTGGCCACAACCAAATGATGTATATATGTGAAATGTATTTCTAAATTTTAATAATAAAATGTGATGTCAGCTGCTAAGGGGACATGGACAGATATGGGGGCTGAATTAATCCACAAGAGAGGGAGGGTCTAAGAGAATTTCTAAGAGGAGGTAGAAGGGGGGAATTACCCATGTATATTAATTGCACCCACATTCCTGAATTTCATTATCATTACATGTATTAAACTTTATTGTGTGATTGAGTATCCCCAAAGACAATCATTGAATGCATGTAAGAGGTTGGGTGTGAGAAGTCACATCCCATAGTTATTGGGAGCATGGGGGATGAGTACAGTCAGATTAGGGAAGTGTGTGAGTCAATCAAACAAGCCAAAGGAGAGGAAATTTGTATGGGAAGCTACAACAATTTTGGACAGTCAATGTTTTTACATGAACAACAAGTAGAGAGCAAAAAAAGAGAGCTTGGAGATGGAGCATCCATGGAGGGAAAATTCTAGAGCATGATATTGGAGCATTTTAGAGTTGAATACTGAAGAGCCAGATTTCCATGCCTGAAGAGTGAACTCTTGAGTGAGTTTCACTATAACATCAAGTGTTTGTTGTTGTTACTAGTAGTTTTCCTGGTAGTGAGTTCCCTTGAGTTTCTTAGCTGAGATATTCTTGGTTACCTATGCCAAAGAGACATTGATAAATGAATGGGACACCTGATGGATTGTGATTAGTGAAGGGGTACATTCCTTGGGTTGGATAGGTTGAGAGAAAGAGAGATGGTGAAAAATTGGGATAGTTGTAGGAGAATATCAGTGGGTTGNCTATGCCAAAGAGACATTGATAAATGAATGGGACACCTGATGGATTGTGATTAGTGAAGGGGTACATTCCTTGGGTTGGATAGGTTGAGAGAAAGAGAGATGGTGAAAAATTGGGATAGTTGTAGGAGAATATCAGTGGGTTGTGGGATTTCTGAGCTGTGAGTGGATAGTGAGAGACCAACCTCTTTTGTGGATTTCCAGCCCCCAAATCGGGGGTGACTTGTTTTTGATATTTGGAACAACAAGCCTATGTTTGGGTGGAACATGCATTGCAAGTAGCTGGTGTACAACTTAATTTAAAAGATAAGTGTTTTATCTTGTTGTTGTGTTATATTTGAGAGTTTTAATTGTTGTGCATGAACTCTGTGTATGAATTATTTTTATGTTGTTGAAATAAGTTGTTAGTTGCATTCATGTTTATATTAGAATGTTTTAGATGCATCAATTTAATGGTATCACACAATAGTTAAATCTGGTCGCAATTCATAGCAGTGAGCAACAAGAAATTAGTTAGTTGTAAAATTTTCATTTTTATGAGTTTTTCGCACGTAATGGACCTCAAAGGGGTTGGGGGAAATCACAATTTTTATTCAATTAAAGCTTTAGAAGGTGGATATAAATTCAATCCCCATGTGAAATTGTCATTCCCCCTGATCTATAACTGATAAAATCATCAAATGTAGCTAACCAAGGCCTCCCTAAGATTAATGGTTTCCCAACAAAGGTATATTTCAGATGTAAAACCATGAAATATACAAGGTACTCCCAATAATATAAGGATACTATTATATCCTCTAATACACCTTCTGTTTTTATCGTTGATCTATTAGTTAATTGTAAAAATGTGGGTGTATTATGGAGATTACACAATTGCAATTCATCCATGGTACCTTTTGTCATTACATTTATTGTTTCTCCTAGATCTATCAATGTGTTTGCTATTGCAATATTATTGATATGGATTGTTACAATGGGGCTACCAGGATCAACATTCTTTTGCATATAATTGTTTTTCAACATAATGTCTTCCAATTTACCAATAACTTGCATTGTTTGTGGGCCTTTATTTTTCCTTATTGTTTTCTTTATACACAATTCCCTTATTGTCTTAACATACATTGGAATGTCTTTGATTGCTTGCAATATGTTGTTCTTTGACCAAGTTTTGAGGATCCTTGGTCAAGTTTGACTTATGAATTCAATAGGCTGTCAAAGGCGAAGCTCAAGTCGAAGCGGATATCATGGGATCTCGGCCCCCTATTTAGGGATTTTTGGGTTTTGGGCTATGTAACGGGTATGGGGATGTCAGCCCATTGGTTTACCCATGTTTAGGCCCTTTTGTAATGTATAAATAGATGTTTAGTTGATGTAAGAAGTAAGTTACTAGTGGTTGAAGGCTTGGTACCTTGCTAAGTGCTAAGTGTGAATTGTGATTGCTTCGTGCATACTGTGCGAGACTTACAAAGATAAGTGCAAGTGACTGTGTAAAGGCTTTGTGATGTAACCTGGCTTAGGGAAGGAGGATCTAGAGAAGTGTGCACAGGTCTCCTGTCCTATGCAGAGTAGGATCTTGTGTCTCTGTGCATGTAGATGATTGATAGAAGACAATAAAGAGAAGAAGAGTTGGTGGACGTAGCCCCAGGTTGGGGGTGAACCACGTATATCCTGTGTTGTGGTTGCTTTGTGCATTGTGAATGTTTTATTATTTATATGATTACTTCTTAGTGCAATGATGTATGCTTAGATGAATATGATAGCTTAGTGCCTAATGATGTGAATAAGATGCTAGATCTGATCTAGGTTGATATGCTTAGTGCTTGAATATATTTGGTATGGATGAATATTGTGTTGCTCTGTAATTAGGGTTTATCTGCGTTGTGAAATAAGGTTAAATACTAATGAAATATAACTACTAAGTGCTTTTTTGAGGTGTTACAATCACATATCAGTGTCCCAGCTAAGGTTGCAGACACTGGAGTCCTAGAACCACCCTTGCCTCTACCTCGGGTGAGACTTCATTTGCTTCGCAGATGTTGCCAAAAGGGTCGGTAGTTAGGGTTTTGTTGGTGTGTTGTTGAAGCGTTGAACCCTGGTTCTGCCCCTGTGTCCCAACAGAAGGTTTTGTTGTCGTTGGAATGAAACTGTGATTGTTGGGAACTGAGGAAAAGAAAGAAAGCTTTGTGCGTATAACTGTTGTTTTAGTGTGCAATATTCTATTTTGTGAAGCTCTGTGCTAAGAAAGGAAGTGGATCTGAAGAAAAGAGGTAAGATCTAAAATATTTGTGCTCTGATAAAGGTAAGAACAGTGACAAGTTTTGATTCAAAAGGTAGGACAAGTGGAAATTTTTGTTTTAAAAGTATGGATCTAGGTATGTTTGATAACTTTTGTCCCAGTCTGAAAACTAGGGCACAACTAGAAGAAATAAGGTTTGATATGAATAGATCTGATAGAAATAATGAAAGATATGTTATTCCTATGCATAGAAAGAATGTTTGGACTAACAAATGGATGTAGGATCCTAGAAAGAATTTTCTGCAGGTTAGCTACTATGATCCTAGTGCGCAGTACAAGAGAGGTTGGGGATCATTTAAAAGAAAGAGAGGACTAACCCTTTGTTACAGTTGTAGAAGGTCGGGCCATATTGCTAAGGATTTCCCTAATAGAAGACCTAGTTGTATTTGTTGTAAATCTATGGACCATGACATTCTGGATTTCCCTATAATGATTGCTAAGGTTGAAAGAATGAATATGAGACAAGAAAACCCTGAGAAAGGCCAAGAAAATGAGACCATGGAAGAACCCCAGAAAGAATTAGAGACTGTATTGTCATAAATGAAAGAAACCCTGAATGACCACAGAAATATCAACTTATCAAATATCTTCAAAGAAAAAGAGTGCATAGAAACAAGAATAGGAGACTTCAACATTCACTGTGTTCTAGATGAGGAAACATAGGTAAATATTATGACAGAAAGAACTTGGGAAATTTTAGGAAATCCTTCTATGACTCCTTCATTAGGAGGAATAGGATTATTTAGAGGAAAACTAATAACCCTATGTGGAAGACTTACCCAAATATCTATGAGTGCTCATGGAACTTTGAAAAAGGAAGATTTTGAGGTTGTTAAATTTATTGAGAGCAACACCCCATTTTCTATGTTACTAGGAAAAACCTAGATTAAGAAGGATCAGACCAAAATAAAAGAAGAGGAATCCCTAGAATAGAAGAAGCAAGAATTGAGAGACTTCATGATGAAGAGGATAACACACTTACTAAAAGAACAAGAGGACCAGTCGAAGATATTGAGGACCAACAAACCAGATGTCGAAGATGAAAGAACCCAGGTAGACTTACAATATATGTATGTACAGGAGAATAGAGCACCTACCCCAGATGAAGAAGAAGTATTAATATCTAACCCTATGAAATAATATCAACAACGCAAACTTACTATGTTGAGTACAGATAAGAATCAAAATGAAAAGAGGAATACCGAGACGAAGATCACAGGGAAGAAGGCTAGAAAGCTCAGTAAGAAGAGAGAAAAGATAGAAAAGTTATAGGAGGTTCCAGAGGGAACTTTGCAGAAGGAAGGATTGCAAAACTGGAACTTCACCAAGATATCAGAACAACGCAACATGGAGCTTCGCCATGGCGAAGAAATATAACTATTGAAGGCATTATAATTGTTAGACCGACGCTCCCGAACTGTTAGAACAATAGTTATGACCAAAAATCTCACCATCAGACCATTGGAACTGCGCTATAACGGACATAGATGCATTGATGAGGACTTATCGACCATTGGAGAGATCCATTACCTCACTGTCTACTTAGTCTATCGACTATTGCACCGATAAAACTTTTATGAATTGTATCTGAGCCAAATCATTGCTACTGCATTGTGCTTACTGATATTTCACCACCTGATCTATTGTGTTGAGAATCCAATCATTGACCTGAGTCATCCGATCTTGAGCATGCATGTCAGATGAAGTTAGTGTCATAGAGAAGTCGGTTGAAGAAGTTCTAATTGATATAATGGACGAAAAAGTAATGTCCACAGGAGTTCAATCTTCATCGACACGAGGAGTGCAAGCCTCCCTGTCGATTGCTCGTGGATCTGGACCATCCCGAGTTGCATTAGAGAAAACAAACAAGCATCAAGATGACTTGGAAAATGTGAAGTTAATCTCGACTATCCTTCCTCACTACATCCCGCCTCTGGCCAACGCATTCATTCATGACTGTGTCCCCGGGGACTTCGATTACACTCTAGTTATTGCATACCGCCCGAAGGGGATATGTGCAGTTTGACCACAGTTGGATAAGATCATGGCATTAAAATTCAGTGACTTCACCCTAGGGGGATCGCAAGAACCACAGTATGCTCACTCCTCATAGGTATTTGACTAATATGAAGGGGAAGAACTCGAGGATAATCCCCCAACAATGGACTATGGACCTCGCATAGTCCATTGTCCTAGATGTAATGAAGATACCGCATTTTGGAAGGCACCAGGATGTTAACGCATGTGTTAAGTTCCTGATGTCGTACTTCCATAGCGGCTATCTTTGGATAGATAGACACATCACCATCAATCTGGTGTTGATCCACAGAATCACTGGATTAAGCATGCAGGGACCCGACCTGCACGACTTCTACCCTGGGAAGGCTGCAGACCATGCACTGGCATGAAGGATTAAGGATACATATGGTGATGTAGAAAAGGGGATGTGAGGCTACAAGGTAGATTCCATCCAGAATGGTGCAGTGCGCCTGGATTTACAGTTGATCACAGGAAGGCTAGTGAGAAAGAATAGACCTACGCAGGTCACATGGTTCGTTGTTGATCTCACTGGAAAATGCTTGGAAGGACTCCAAATGAACTGGGTAAAGTACTTAGTCACCCAATTAGATCTGGATTGCCGCAAAGCTCAGGATCAAGCCTATGAGTTCCATTTTAGCTAGATTCTTATCCTCATCGCATTTACTACTTGGGATATGCCAGAAAGTGTGACCTTTCCGGACATTGAGCCATTCAAGCCACTCACTGCGAATTTCACCATGCTCTGGTACTCGAGTGATATGGGGAAACAATGGTAGTCAAATGAGGTATTCCATACATACTATCTCCAGTTGAAGAGGGCTATTTAAGTTGTCCCTCGTATGACATCGAACACTCTACATCTGTTTAAGCTACTTATGAAGTTTCGTGCAGATCGACACTTCATTTACATCACTACGCATGTAGATGAGAGTAAAGAAGAGCTTCAGTCATACTATAAGCTCACAGAGGAAGACCTAGAAGAGATAACCAAGGACTGGCCTACATAGCTCCTCATCCCTGCTGACCCCGCATAACTATCCGACCCTTAACAAATTGGAATCCCTGAGGCCACTCATGAAGCACGTGATACACCTAGAACTAGAAGGAGGAATAAAATAGAAGAAGTCCAACACCAGAGTAGTGCATCAGAATAAACTCACCTTGAGGAGGAGGTGATGATGAAGTAGATAAAGAAGAGACCAATGGAAAATAAGATCAGTAGAAGAAAGGCGACATAACACCGCCTAGGGATCCTGTTGATGAGGCTGATCCCTCCAAGAAAAGGAAGGTTTCCCCCATGAAACCTACTTCCAAGAAGAAGTCCAAAGCTACTAAGAATAATCTGTAGACTGTACTCACACTCGATGACTTCGACTTCATCATTACAGCCATATCATATGCCTCACAAGAAATCTTGTAGAACACTGAAACCAAGCAAGCAACCATGTATGATAGATTTGAGGAAAAACTCAGAGGGGTACAATGGGCCCTCCAATCCAGCCACGCAGTGTCAACTGTGCCCCTTCCATCAGAAGAACTAGAGTGATGAGCCTACCCAACTTCACAGAATGGATGATGCGATCAAAGCTCACCTTCGTCACACACAATAAGAAAAAGAATAGGCCACAGTGGCCCTGAAGCAAGAATAGGAGGAAGTAGTAGAGCAATGTTGAATTGTGCAGATTTAGAAGGTTGCCCTCCAAGCAAGGTTTGAAGAGGAAAAGACACAGATCCATCATGAGAAAGAACAATTTCTCATGGATCAGATTGGATTAAAAGAAGCAGTCAGTAGAGCACTTTGCTTTGTGACAGGCTTAGAAAAAAAAGTGGAAGAACCAGTAGAGAATCAAGTAGCGTAGCTTGTTGAATCCATCCAGTAGCTTCAACAGAGAATAACAAATCTAGAGCTACAAATAGTGCCAAGAACTCCGTAGGATGTGATATATCAAAGAGAAGCAACTACTCGAAGCATAGTTGAGCGAATCAAGGTCCTTGCCATGGAATGTAAATAGCTAAGTGATCACAGTGCCAAGACTTATGAGCGACTCACTCAAGATCTTGAATTAAAGGCACTAGGGTCACAACTCCAAGAGGCAAAGCAACAAGCAACAATAGTTTAGGCACATTTAAAGCTTCTGCCAATAGTTGAAAGGATGAAGCAATCCCAGGAACAATGCATTATTCAATAGCAGGTTCACACCATACACAGAAAAGTCATGGAAGTGACTCGGACACTCCAGCCAGTCCAAGATGCATCTTGGGAATTATTTGAGGAGATTGAAGGATGAGGAGCAGAGATGGAACAAGTAGTCACTTAATTCGAACAACTCTTAGAGGGACCTGCCAACGAAGAAGTTATCCAAGAGTTCGTCAAGCAGGAGGTCGTGGCACAGCAGCAGGTCGAAGTATCTCAAGCCAGGCTTGAGGATTTTAAAGAAGAGCTACCCAGAGAAGAGTGACTCGAGACGAGTCACAGGTGAGTGTTGGGGGCCTGTTGGCCCTTGACCAATTTTTTAGGATCCTTGGTCAGGTTTGACCTATTTTGGGACTTCGACAGGTTGTTGAAGGTGGAGCACAAGTCGAAGCAGAGATCGCGGGATCTAGGCCCCCTATTTAGGGATTTTTGGGTTTTGGGCTATGTAACGGGTATGGGGATGTTGGCCCATGGGTTTACACATGTTTCAGCCCTTTTTTAATGTATAAATAGATGTTTAGGCTATGTAAGAAGTAAGTTACTAGTGGCTGAAGGCTTGGTACCTTTCTAAGTTCTAAGTGTGAATTGTAATTGCGTCATGCATACTGTGTGAGACTTGCAGAGCTAAGTGCAAGTGATTGTAAGAGACTGTGTAAAGGCTTTGTGTTGTAACCTGGCTTAGGGAAGGAGGATATAGTGAAGTGCACGCAAATCTCCTATCCTATGCAAAGAAGGATCGTGTGTCTCTGTGCATGTAGAAGATTGATAGAAGACAATAAAGAGAAGAAGAATTGGTGGACATAGCCCCAGGATGGGGGTGAACCATGTATATCCTGGGTTGTGGTTTCTTTGTGCATTGTGAATTTTTTATTTTTTATATGATTACTGGTTAGTGTAACGATGTATGCTTAGATGAATATGATATCTTAGTGCCTAATGATGTGAATAATATGCTAGATCTGATCTAGGTTGATATTCTTAGTTCTTGAATATATTAGATATGGATGAATATTGTGCTGCTCTGCAATTAGGTTTTATCTATGTTGTGAACTAAGGTTAAATACTAATGAACTATAACTGCTAATTTCTCTGTTGAGGTGTTACAATCATAGATCGGTGTCCCGACTAAGGTTGCAAACACTGGAGTCTTGCAACCACCCCTACCTCTATCTTGGATGAGACTTCATCTGCTTCCCAGGTGTTGCCGAAAGGGCTGGTAGTTAGGGTTTTGTTGGTGCGTTGTTGAAGCGTTGAACCGTGGGTCTGCCCTTGTGTGCCAACACAATAATGGAATTCGGATAGAAACATTCTTTAACTCATCTAATCAATCATATCCATATTGAGTGATTTTCTTTTCTAATGCCAACCTTTTTGGGAAAGGTGGAGTACTATATTGATGTGCTTGATTTATTAAAGATGAAGAAGTTTGAGTTATTGAATTAGGAATATCATTATTTTTTGTTTGATTAGGAGTTTCCTCCTCTATTGGTTCTTCAATAATAATAGGAGCATCCTAATGAATTGATTTTCCTGATATAAGATGAGTATAATTTAAACCAAGAGAAGTAATCATATAAGTGGGAAAATTTTGTAGCTCAACATTGCAAGTGGGTTGAACTATTTTATTATAGGGGTTAGAAATTGTTTGTGCAGGTAGTTGGGTAGGTCTTGGAGGTTGATTTTATGTCAATTGAAGCTACTAAGGTTGTGAAATTTTTGGTTGTGGTGTTTGATTGAAGTATGGTTGTTGAACTTGTGGGAGATACTGGTTTTGCAAAGGGTATTGGATATATTTTTGTTTCATAAGATAAGGAGGAGAAAACATGGTCCCATGGGCATATTCTAGCCAACCTTGTTGCCACGGTTGATTTTGGACTTGTTGTGGTGGCCATGCTTTCCAAAGCATAGGAATGGTCCAATTTTTGGGGGGGTATTTTTGAGAATAATAAGAATTGAATTACTGAGAGGGATATTGAGATATACCTGAAGTTCTTGGCTACCAAAGTCTTTTTTGTGCAACAAAACACAAATTATTTGTAGATTCTTGATTCACTTGGTAGGATGATTCGAGGTCCGGTAGAGATGGGAAGTTTTCTGTAGCATGATTATCTGCACATATACCACAAATTTCATTGTTATCTAAGGACATTCTTTTAAAAGATGTGTTTTTCTACATGTTGGACAACAAATAGTTAATGTTGCATCCTCTACCTCTTTCTTTTGCTTAATTTTTAATGTGTCTAATTGAGAACCAAGAGTACTGAGAATATCCATTTTAAAATTGTCTAATAAATTGTCAATCTCTACTCTAGTTAACCCATAGGTGGCTAATTTGTTGACTCTAGAGATAACATCCCCAGGTCCCTTACCATATTTGTACCTCCCTCAAGATATGTTCTTGCATAAGTCACATATTTATGGATATGTTGGGTGAGAAATATCTCCTTTACCCATTAAATTCTACACATCAATGCTAGCGGGAAAATCCCCCTATAACTATAAAAGGGTTTAAAGTATAGACAAAGAAAATGACTCCCTAAAAGTCAATCTAATTTCTACACTACCCCAAACATAACAAAATAGATGAACATAAAGCAATGAAAGAGTAGATCAGAAACCGTACCGTTTATCCAAATTTTGGTGATCATCTCCTCAAGCTTTGTAGCTCCCAAGACTATAAGTCTGCTACCAAAGCTGACTTGCATCCAAAACTAGGAAAACAAGGCTACAAGCATGTTATTTATATTCATAAAGTAGGGTTAGATATAACTTGTTATGTATAAATCAAAGAAAAGACATAAAAACCATCATTTGGGACAGAGAAAAGATATTCTTTTATTCATTAATCAAAGATTGAAACTTGCAATCCTTGCAGGTCGACGCTCCACGAACTTGGTCCAGGATCCTCTTGACAATGCTCCAAGTGCACATTCAATAAGCCTCTTCTAACAATCCACTAATCACCTCAAAGGGAAGGGAATGGATTGTATGGAAGAAAGGGGCTAGAGAGGGAATGTTGAGGAAATAACTCACAAGAGGTTGCAAATGCTTGGGCAAGGAAGGAAAGGGAATTTGGGAAGAGTTTCACCGTTCTAATGCTTGATTGTGGAATGAGACCCTAATAACTCTTTTTATATGAAAAAAGGATGGTTATTTGGTTGGGGGGCGAGCTATAGTAGGTGAATTGGTTGGGAAACCTCCAATAACCCGTAAATTCCATCAAATTCCTTACAAATTTTTAATTTTTGCAACTTTTGGAGGTATACGTAGGTTGTTTAGTATGTAGCAAGCGTATGTATGCAGGTTTTATAACATGCAAAAAGTGTATGTACGCGGGCAGTAGTGCAGTAGGGTGCATACATGCTCTAAAAATTGGTTTTTAAAATAGAGTTCCTCAGCAGTGATTTGGAAAATTATGCAAGTAATAAGGCCAATGCCATGTATGCATGAGTAGGTTATTTTAGGGCTATAACAGATGCCCCCTAATGTATGAGGTCATAAGAGAAACTGATGGTCGAAAATGCATTACAATATCTTCACCAATGAGAATGCATGAAATCGAGTGAGCCCAGGACCAGATTTCAGGAGGTGCCATCTGCAAAACAACAATTGTTTCTCTGAGGCGAGCATACCCATGCTTGGGATGAACTAAATCATGGCTGCCAATCAAATACACTGCAGATCCATGTCATATTACTATATAAAGTGTAGCTGCAAGCAATACACAATGGATCTACATCTCAAAATCGATCGAGATATTTAAGTACAATATGTATCTTCAAGAAGATAATGACACCTGTGGCTAGAGATGAAGACTTCATCGCTCGAGCAATAACTTCAAGATATTAAAAAATTAGGTAGGAGTACAATGGGAGTGTAAGACTCACTACTCTGAAGTCTTCGACAATCCATCGGGAAAATACTGGAGGATCTCGATGATCAAGAAGATAACTTCGTCGATTTTGATTCTGGACTTGATTAGACTCTCGAGATGGCCGACTCATGAAATTCAAGAGACAATCTGTAGAAAGGCCGACTCAAGTTGGGTAAAAATTCCTTGGAAAAAAGCACGAAATATGATGAGACTCAGGCAACATAACATTGACATAAGTCTGCGATGCAAGAGGCAGCGCAAACACTCCATATGTTTGGAAGAGTAACCAAATGGAAGAGGACACAAATCTATGTTTCCAGAACAACTTCCTAAGGTCATACTAGATCCCAATGCTTGATGAACAAATGGAAGGATGTGATTTGTCCAAGGGCGACTATCTTTGCTGCCGAAAAAAGAATGTATATTTCTCGTCCCCTCTTTTTGGAATATTTTATTTTTTTTTGTCTTTTTCAATTTTTAAACGAGCTTGAAAATGAATAAAAGAATGCTACGTTACAAAGGAGGAACTAGTGTTGTGAGCAAGAAAACTGGTTCCAAGCGCACAGAACATACTAATGCTCAGGGAAAGGAGACATGTGCAGGTTAAGGACACTCGAGGAAAATTCATCCATGGGTCAAGGTGTCATATCGCAGAGGAAAAAAGTGTTGCAATGCTTTCATATAAGGAATGCTTCAAAGGTTCAGTCGAGAGCAACATGGAGCCGACATTAGGCCAAATATGCAAAGATGAGACCCGCAATGCGATTAACCATGACACAACAAGACCCCTTCTATGTAATTTTTAACAATCCCAAAGAAGGTAAGATCGATAGTTTATTCACGTTTAGAGAGTTTGAAAAAAATAAAAAGAAGACTCCAGGGAGTACCACTTTCGTAGTTAGTCCAAGTGACTCGAAAAAGGGTTAAACTTGCACCGAAAAGACGTATTTTCAAAGATGTTTTAACGAGTATGACAAAGACAATATCACTCGACAATCTTTTCAATTTTAAGGATTCTGAAAAGAGATTAACTATGGAATCACAACCTTTTTCTGATTTTAGTCTCCTTAGCCCAAAAAAGTATAAAAGTAACCGAGGAGAACTCTCTCGGCGAGACGAATCTCTCAAGGCATACTTTTTTCCGCAATAATCTATTGGTTGGAAAAAGAGTTAAACTCATGCCAAGTAGATGTTCTTCTGGACCAATTTAACGAGTGTGAAGGAACAAGGTCACTCGACGATAATTTTAATTTTAGAGAGTCTGAAAAGAGATTAAACATGTACTCCGGGGGGGGTTCATTTTTCATAACTAATCTCCAAGGCCCGAAAAAGGTGATAAACCAAAACCAAGGAGAATGTTCCTTTTTCGAAGATTTAGTCCCTCAAGCCCGAAAAAGGGTTAAACTTATGCCTGAGAATACTCTTCTAGAGAATCGAAGTTCCTAGAGAATACCTTTATTTGTAAAATTATCCATCCGGACTGAAAAAGGGGTAAACTACAGCCGAATAGATGTGCCTTCAAATTTAAGTTTGGCGAGCGTGAAGGGAAACAAGATTGCTCAACAATATTTTCATTTTTAGAGAGTTTGAGAAGGGCTTAAAGAAGACTCTAGGGGTCTACTTTTCTCAAATAATCCATACGAGATCAAAAATAACAAATATAGTCTCGTTGGATGTTGCTTTCGAATTTTAAAGTGAGCTTTGAAAGAAAACAAAGCGTGCTCATTAGGGAGACCTGAGGGTAAGGCCAAGAATAATGATTAGACTATATTCTTGGCCTTACCCTCAGGTCTCCCTAATGATATGTAATCATGACAGGAATAATAGAGGACTCCCAAGCCTATAGTCAAAACTGACAGTATGGACACCAAAATACAACAAAGGATCTACCTAGGGAATCCATGTAGAGGTAGGCTCTACCACCTAATTACGACACTTATAAAACAACAATGAAGGTTCCATGCCGCACTTTGGTGGGGTCGATCCTAAGGCCAAATGAACCAGGAAATAAATAATGAAAAAATGCAAGTAGGGAAAAACCTAAAATACATTCTAGTTTCAAGTTCAATACCTGTCAGAAAGGATCGATACGATGAACAAATGTCAAAGAAAAAATGTCTCCAAGATCCTGCATATAAGTCCAATAATACTCATCCAGAAGTTAATAAATCCAATATAGATAGCAATTTCAGAAGATAAGAGGTGCTACTGAATACAAAACTTGAAAACAATAAACCTAGACTATACAATATGTACAAGGTACCGTACATTCGTACAACTCATGCATGGTAGTAATTCAGGTAGAGCCCGCTACTAGGCTCTGACCAAGAGTCTCTTCGATAGTCAAGCTGAAAAGTCTCCCAAAAGGGAAGAAAACACAAACCACTGTGTAAGTCTTCCAATGGTATAAAAACTGTAGTCATGGCTTCAAGGATAGCTTCATCTGAAGGAAATTCAAAATCTGAGAAATTGCATGAACGAGGAAGGTCGGCAGTCCCAATGGGAAAAGTAAACTGACCATATTCCATATGATGATGGAGGTTCTGGTCTGGGTCGACAGATTCTATCAACGAAGAATCAAAAGCATGGGGGCTTGAAGATATAAAAACAGTGATATCAGACTCAAAAGGAGACTCGAGATCACTTGGACCAAGAGGGGGAAGCAAGGGCTCCCCTTCCCCCATTGGATAAACCAATGGATCAATTATCGAGACCATGTATAGAGAAGGAAAACATGATTGCAAAGGTTCCTTCTCAGAAGCAATTGAAAGTCGAGGATAAAACACGACATAATTAACCTATGGCAGGGTAGAGTCTACATAAACACTAGGAACATATAAAGGGGAAGCCTAAAGTAATTTTGAATTAGGATGGTGATTCTCATATTCCAACAGGTTGGCAGTGAAAATGCTTCCATCGTTAGGGAAATGCATCACCCCGAAGAGTGTAGACACCACACCCTTCATAGCATATACATAATCACGCCCAAGAGGCATATTAAAATATGACGGGCCTTACACCACCATAACATCAACAAGGACAGTCTTCCCACCTAACGAGATAGGCAACTGAGGAAGAATCCCCAAATATTCACTGGGATGTCTTTCAAAATCCAACAACTCATGCGATGCAAACAAAAGCTCGGGAGAACCCAAAGATTTCCAAGATGAGGAGGATAAAATACTTGTGGAGGCTCCTTCATCTACAATACATCGGTAAAAAAAAATTGAATTAACTTCAACCCTTATTTGAAAAGGTGTAGAAGAAGGAAGGTGAGGCTCAACAAGGTCATTCCAATCAAAGGAAACCATATTAGGACTTGGAGCAGGTGTGCTCGAAGTGAACTGGATGCCCCCTTTTTTTGAAAGTATTGAGCTGGAAATGATAAAAACATAGTCGGTAGACACATCACTCCCCAAGAGAAGAGTGGGATCAGCCTAAGATTGCATTGGCGTGACCACTTTGGTAGAATGGATACTCTAAAAGAGAAGAGTGGGATCAGCTGAAGATTGCATCAGTGTGACCACTTTTTCAACCACCGGTTGAATAGGATGTGAGACAACATGGTCTGAAGGTGCATCACCCCCCAAAAAGGGAGTGGGATCGACCAAAGATTGCATCGGCATGACCACTTTCTCAACCACTAGCTGAATAGGTTGTGAGGAAACCTCATAAGACTCAGAATCAGAAGAGCTTGCAGACAGGGACCACAATATTCGTACCTCTAGAAGGCCAGGGCATACATGAGTAAGGTGATATCCCTTGCAAATACTACAAGGGAACTTAGTATTGCGTCCTATCCGTCTAGGTTTCTCAACAAAATCAATGCCCCCAACATGACTAGCAATAGTTGTTTGCACATCTCCAACATGACTTGCAGAGGTTGGTGATTGGTCTACAACATGAATTGTAGAGGCTACAGACCTATTACCAGTATGAATAGTAGTGACTAGAATTTTTCCCCTAGCATGACTTATAGGGGCTGGGTGCTTGCCCCCAACATGACTCGCATAGTTTGTTGACAACTCTCCAACACGACTTGCAGAAGTTGAGGAACTATCTGCAACATGACTCACAAAAGTTGGTGATTGAAATCTAGTATGACTTGAAGGGACTAGGTTTGTGCCCCCACCATGACTTGCAGAGGATGGTTGTTGGTATACAACATGACTTGTAGAGGTTGATGACATATCTCCAACATGACCCACAGAGGTTGGTGATTTCTTCTTCCTAGTATTCCTCTTTCTATTTCATTTAGACTTCTGGTTACTAGTAGCTATACTTTCACCAGGGAAGGTAGAAGGAGGAGGAGAATACTTTGTTGACAAAGGAACATCAACATGATTCCCATGACATAAGGTTCTTAACTGAGAGGCATCAAGATAATTTGGGACATTTGGAATGGTACCCAACCAAACCGGTAGTCCCACATTCAACCCACGAATGCACAAAGTGGATTTCAAAGGGACACAAATGTTTCCGCAAAAAGGAAAAGCACAAGAATCCCATTTTTAAGGGGTTCCTTGGTTGGTATCATCGAGAAATTTATCCATGAATATTTTATGCACAGGTTCTCCCCTTGCGGGATTGTTCAAGTACGTAAAAGTCTCACACACTGACTCTAGCGAACCAATTTTATAAAAAACAATGCCTATAAAGAAGCAACTCCACGTTTCTAAGAAGAAGACCGAAAAGTCCTCACGACTGATGGAGTGGGCGGTCTACCACCTTACTTCAGAGAACCAAAGTAATGACTGACTAACTCACTATGGAAAAATAGGGAGCACATGGCACACACTAAAAGTTTCCTAAATATAAATCAAGCAGTCAACTAATTAGTGGGAAGGAGAGTTACGTCGATCGACACTAGAGAAACTAACTAGTGTAAGTGAAACTAGAACACAGAAGCACCCTCCAGGTATACTCTGTGAAGCGAGATCCAAAGTCCTCCCTAGGTAATTTGGTATAACCCCACAGTCACCTGTGTAAGTCTGTAAAATATAGGAAACTAGCTTGTCAGCTCACAGTTAGTCACCAGGTGAGTACAGTCAACAGTCAGGCAGATCGTAATGAGAAGGATAAAAATTCCAAAGCCCTTCAAGGCTATCGAAAGAAATTGGTTTAGAAGACAACTGAGGATATTGAACGTATTTTATGTCCACAAATCTTCATAGGAAAATGTGATCGGTATTGTTCCATAGAAAGACCCTCAATATACAATCCCCACTATGTTTAGTCTGAATTTGGAGGGGTTATCTCCTAGACCCTTCCTATGTTTGACCATTTAGTGACTTACTAAAAATTTGTCTTTTATGGGTTTAATCTTTTTCTTTTAATTTGCAATTTTAGCCTTGTGATTGAATCGATATTTTATTGAATTTGCAATTGTATCATACCATGGATGATTTTAGGGGCTAAATTTCGCTCATGGGATAATTTTCCATGGTTTTTCCAAAAACGAGATTCGCTATTTTAAAAATAATTCGCCCAAATTCTATAGGATACAATTATTTTACCTTAAGAATCGCCAAAAATTTATAAAAACTATATAAAATCCTTAGAAATTTGAATATTTTTACAAAACTATCGCCAAACATTTATA
>SNQJ01S0190764.1:0-18063 GCA_010110895.2 Picea sitchensis | reverse complement strand
GAAACATCATCAATTCCACTTGGTGTAAGTATTGAAGGGGGAATTCTAGGAAAGGTTTCCGCCCTCAAATTTGTAGATCACAATATCACAGACAAGTAGAAGTTCCTTGAGTTGGCTAGGGAAAAGTACTTGTGCTCTAAGGCCATATTGGGAACAAGAGTGATATTGTTGGAAACACAGATATGGGAAACTGAACTTGAGAAGTCAAGTTTATTGAACTTACTGGAGGTTCCACACTATGGACGTAGCCTGGAAATAAATCCTCTTGTTAAGTTATTACTCAAGTGCATTCATGGGGGAACATTGTGGCTTGACCCACCAGTGTCGATTGATACCGCATTAATTACATGGATCACATGGCTACCAAAATAAGGAGAGAATCCAGTCACTGTGTTCAACAAAGCAAGGGAGAAATTCCAATCAGAAGCCATGAAGGATAAGTTTTACACCTTCAGGGGAAAAAGGGGGTGGATGTTGTGAACATCTTTGATGACCATTTTTGGTTCTCAATGAAATTCTTGTCCTACAAATTGTTGCACAAGTGTTGTAACAACGAATTTCCTGTTGCAGTAATCACAACTGTAGAAAAATGCTCAGAAGGGTTCCATATTAACTGGGACACATTCTTAGTAAATCAAATTTTGACAGACTGTATAAAGGCCCTGGAAAAAGGCACAGAGTTTCATTATTCTTGTATTTTGATTTTCATTGCACTAGTAGGATGGCAGGAACCAGGCTATTACCAATGCATGAGAACAACTGGTTACCCACAAACCTTCCCTACACTAAAAAGATCCATAGACATTAATAAAATTTAAAATTGAATCTAAACACGGGGAGAACAACTCGAGAGTGGTGGTATTCTATATAAAGGAGACACTCCTGAATTGAAGGGACATATTCCATCCTACCAACAACCCCCTAGATTTCCCCTCTACATTGAGATCTTCAAAACTCCATCCATGAAGAGAAAACACTAGCAATTATTTTACCCTAACAACCACCATAATTATTTTCTAAATCAAAATAATCTCTATGTTATTTTCTACTACAATTTGGTTTACATAGTTTCTTTTATAGACACTCTCTAAGCCTCTTATGTTAGAAGAGAGAACAATCATTTTGTACCCTTGGAGTTGGATTTTCCTCCTCTAAGGTCTCTGTTATAACTAAGCCTCTGGGATAACTAAGGAGATCACATCTCGAGGCCCATAGGTCCTAGACATGAAGTACCAATATCCAGACAATTTAAGTATGGCCCTAGAGGGCTACTCTTTTCTTCAGTGTAGTCCACATATCACCAACAACGGTATCCATCACACTAGCCTGGTCTTGAAGTAGCAGTCATTCTTGATCCATGAGGTAATGATTCCAGGTATCATGGTATGTATCACTCTAATTTTTTAAGAATTTGAACATGTTGTACTAAATCCTTCTTCATTTCATGATGTTTTCTTGGAAATTGTGCTATTTTCCTTGTTCATACATGAAAGGGTAACATGGTGCCCTAGTAAGTTGATTTCCCTTTAGGATGGGTTTCTATTGGGTGGATCTATGAAAAGTCCTCATCCGTTCCCTCCACACTTACCACTTTCCATATTTATTCCTTCCATCTCCCCTATCCTTGTTTGGGATTTGGGAAGGGTTGTACCTTACCTCATGGGAAGAAGGGGCTAAAGGCCTAGAGGGTAAAATTAGATGGCAAGAGTTAAAATCCAATTTTGAAACCTTCGAGATGCTTCAACAAGGGATCCCTGAGAAAGAAGTGAAAATATTCTCAGTAAGAAAAGGGAACCCACAAGATAACATAAACACTCAAGGTATTAGTTGCTGGATAAGAGTTCTCATCACAAGTTGGCCTATTATGACCATGGGAGTGTTGCGGTATGACATTACAACCTATCTGGTCACCAAACCAGGGTAGTGTCTCTTGGTGGCATAGCCAAGAGAAAGGGGGCCTCATTACGATCCAACCTTCTCATTTCCGTGAAATGTTTATGGATAACATTGTCAACTCTAGTCATCAAGACAAGACAGTGGCCCTCAACTATTCCCTTGAAGCACAAGAGAAAAAGACCAAAATAAATAAAGCTAAGAATAAATGGAAATGAATGGGCTAGGAAACAATTGAATCCATGACAAGGTGAAACTCACCCTCCAAAAATGCACCCCATGCCCAAATATTTACCACATGCCACCTGTTACACTTACATGACTTGGACTAGACTCCACCTGGGAAACACCCCAAACTTAAGAGAGGTTATCCTAATAGGACACCCTGAGACCCTCTCCAAACCTAACTTGTCAAATTGCATAATTTCTTTGAGCATTTTTTTAGGGTTAAGGGGGTTTGATGCACATGTTCGAGTGTTGGCCCTTGACCAAGTTTTGAAGTATACTTGGTCATATTTGACCATTTTGGGACTGCAACAACTTGCCAAAGACAGAGCGCAACATGAAGCAAGAAAGACCTATTTTTAGGTACCTTTTAGGGTTTTTGGGTTGATGTAAAGGGAAAGGGATGTAGGCCCGTGGGTTTACCCACGTTTAGGCCCATTTTGTAATCTATAAATAGATACTTAGGCAATGTAAGTAGGGAGGACAACTTAGTGCAAATGTATAGCTAAAGGCTTAGTGCTAGTAGTTGGATCTGTGTGATCGGATGTGTATCGCAAAGTGCTCTGTGCATGATTGTAAGGAGATTGGAATGCTAAGTGCAAGTTGTTGTGGTTTTGTGCTGAGTGCAAGGAATAAGGATCTAGAAAGCTACGCAGATCTTCTATCCTATGCAAAGTAAGGGTCATTGAAGCTCCACACTGTAACTGCTTGACCAATATAATATAAAGAAGAAGACTTTGTGGACGTAGCCCCAGGGTGGGGGTAAACCATGGTAACTTTGTGTAATGTGAACTGTGCTTTGACCTAAGTGTTGTTTCCTTTTGGCTAAGTGCTTGGTATGATTAAGTAGATCTAGTTATGCTTTGTGCTTATGATATAAGAATGAATGTTAGATCTGATATATAAGACGTTTAGTGCTTGATCTGTTGAATCCAATCTATGTTTTGTGGCTAAGTACTAAATCATCTTTAGTCTAAGTATTCACTGCGATGCTCTGTTCCATATGTGAAGTACCATAAGGGGTAAATATAGATGAATGATCTATGCTAAGTTCCTTGTAATAGATATAATCACAGATCGATGTACCAGCTAAGGTTTTAGACACTTGAGTCCTAAAACCACCCATGCCTCTACCTCGGATGAGACTTCATCTGCTTTGTAGGTGTTGTCGAAAGGGCCGGTAGTTAGGGTTTTGTTGGTGCACTCTTGAGTGTTGAACCCCAGGTATTCCCCTGTGCCAACAAATGGTTCCATTGCCGAGACCTGAAACTGTGATTGTTGGGAACTGAGGAAAAAGAAACGTTGTGCAAAAGAAAGTTATGTGCATAGATCTATTTCCCTAGTGAGCATCTTTTTACTCGACATGTGCAACTTTGTGCCAGGAATAAGGTCAGATCTGAAGAAAGGAAGATCAGATCTAAAGAAAAGAAGAGAGATCTGAATTCTCTATGCTCTAAGAAAAGTAAAAGTGGAAATTTCTGAAAGAAAGAAGTCATATCTGCAGAAAAGAGGTAAAATATGTGCTCTAATAAAGGTAAGATGATGCAGGAGCATCACCGACTCATCAAGTGAGCCAACACATCAAGCGGAGATCAGCTAGACAAACCAACCCAAATTTTTGAAAATGCTTTGATATTTGTTGCGCCAAACATTAATGTGTGTATTTAATGAAGCGCACCTTGTATATTGTAATGGACCTTGAGCGGATAACTCTCGTCCTTTAGGTAGATAGACGACATTTAAAGTAGTTAATGCTGGTAGGTAGATTTTAATTGTAGAATTGATAGCTTTAGAGTCCAAGAGGGAAAGCGGATATAGACACCCTCCTTTATACATTGTAACATTATCATTGAGAGCATTCAGAGAGAAGAGCATGTAGAGAAGTGTATGAAGAACACCCATGTACAGATATTGAATTAATAGAAGAAGCTTTGATTCAAATTCATGGATTGTGTTATTCTCTGTGTATTTATGATGTTATGCTCATGAATGTTTTTTTTCTGTTATACACTTGATTTTATATGTTGTGTATGTGATTTCATGGTTGAATAGAAGTCTAAGAGGGAATGTGAATGAGTTTCAATTGTTTCTCTAATTGAGCCAAGAGATTCCTACAAGGAGTGCAGTTGAATTGTCCGCAAGGAGTGCATTGACAGAAAGGTTCAATTAGAGTAAGCTATTGTTCTCATTCATCTCAGAAGGGAAGAGTCAAAGTGACGTGAAAGGAATGCATAGGCCAAGCGAAGTCTCAGAGTTGCGATTCTGAGCAAAGGGATTTAAAGACTGTCGCTGTAGGAGTGTGCGGGGTCGAAAGCTTCAACACTTAGACGTTGTTGAAGATTTGCTGCAAGGAGTGCATGCAAAGGATTCTTTCGAAGGATTTGAGAAGTCGAAGAACAAGCTCAGGAGGAGTAGGCCTTCGAATTCATCGAAGGATAAACGCAAGGGAAGTTGCCATTAAAGGTTCGAAAAAAAGCGCCGCAGGTTGGCGAGCCGACATCGGGTTTCGTGGAGAGACACTTCTTCCTTTTCGTGGGTTTTCACAGGGAAGAAACAGACGGACGAAATTCTCCGAGGAGATTTTGCAAAGTTCCATGGAATGTTGGATCTTGCAGGGTGCGAGGAGGCTACAGTGCAAGTGTGGGAAGGATTCGAAGCTCAGGAGGGCAGGAACTGTGGATCGGAATAACGAGGAGCGTAGTTCTACTCGTGTATCGGCATATCAGGAGTTCGTGAGGTAAGACTCCAACTCTTCGAAGCGAAAGTCACGATATAGCGATACGCAAGGTCCCGACGACCATGTGGATAGTGTGGGTCACAGGGTTTGGTGACACGGCAGGTGACGCAAAGTATCAGAGGTTCGGCGTCTCGGGCATCGGGAGTCGAGGTAGGAGTCATTTGATCGTGCGAGTGGCGAAGTTGTGAGGAAGAGAGATCGCGAGTCTCGGCATTTCGGCGCATCGGTATCGGAGGTTGGAACCCCAAGTGATTGGTGTCGTGAGTTGCGAAATGCGATAGAGCGAAGTTCCGATAGCTAAGGGAGAAAGTCAGCGCATCTGATACATCAGGTCTCGGGGATTCGAGAGCCCATAAGTCGATAGTGAACTCACGAAGCCGTGAAGTTATGATCCTCCGACAGCTAAAGAAAGGGGGATTGAGCCGAAGAGAATCTATGGGTAAGGAAGGTTTCCTGAGGAGAGTGGTCGTGCTCCGAGGAGTGCGGGACTGCGTCAGAGTGGTATTAGAGAGGGAATATATTTTGCTTTCTGTAGAAAAGAAAGAGAAGGAGTAAATACATCATGTCACCCAGAAGAGAAAGGCAGTCACCTGATCCCGAGGATAGGGAGGTGAGAAGAAGAGGTAGGCCAGCAGGAAATCCAAAAATGGAGAGGCAGATGAGAGATCTCAGAGCAAGGCTTGAGGAGATGGAGACAGCTCAGAGACGTGGAGTTGGTGCAGGGGATCTTAGTGATTCCGAAGTTGAAGAGGAAGATGGACATGAAGAAGAGGTCACAACAAAGTATGCATCAACCGAGTGGTTGATCAAATCCATTTCCAAAATGGGTGCGAAATCCAAAATGGACGTTCTAGTCTATGAAGGAAATCTGGATGCAGAGGAGCTGCTAGATTGAATTATGGATCTTGATAATTACTTTGATTATGAGGATATCGAAGAGGATNGGTTGATCAAATCCATTTCCAAAATGGGTGCGAAATCCAAAATGGACGTTCTAGTCTATGAAGGAAATCTGGATGCAGAGGAGCTGCTAGATTGAATTATGGATCTTGATAATTACTTTGATTATGAGGATATCGAAGAGGATAAGAAAGTCAGGCATGCTGCTACGTGCTTGAAAGGACATGCAACATTGTGGTGAGATGAGCTACAAGCTGACAGACGCTGCAAGGGCAAGCAAAAGATTAAAAGCTGGGATCGAATGATTGCGAAGATGAAAGCGAAGTTCATCCCAAGGGATTATCAAATTACTCTGTTCAGGAGAATGCAGAACCTGAGATAGAAGCTGATGACAGTGAAAGAATACACTGAAGAATTCTATCGACTGAACCTCAGAGCAGGTCGTTGGGAGAGAGATGATGAGAAGGTTGCCAGATATCTGAATGGTCTAAGATACGACATTCAGGATGAATTGAACATGGTAACCATCCGAACGGTAGAGGATGCTTATCAGATGGCTTTGAAATCCGAAGAAAAGCTGAGCCGAAATAAAGGACGACAAGGGCGAGGCAGAAGCCAACCAAGGGGCAAGGTAGTTTCCCAGGATAAATATCAGAAACCCAAGGAGGAATGGAAGAAACCTCAGAGTAGGATAGAAAGAGGTGGTGCCTCACAGAAGGGACCATACATGGAACAGAGAGGGCAGCAAAATGATCAGCGAGGAGATTATGCTGACAAAAATACTTTTCCTCGTACCAGAGGCAGAGGAAGAGGCCAAGGAGGAGTAATCACATGTTTCACATGTGGGAATAATGGGCACAGGTCATTTGAGTGTCCAGAGAAAAAGAAGGACATCAGAGAAGCTCACATCACTGAAGCGCAGAAGCGTGATGTTGAGATTGAAGATGCAGAATGCGAAAGATCACTTGGGATTCATAAAGTCCTTTTGACACCTGAGAAGGAGGTAGAAAATTCAGTGCAAAGGACCAGACTATTCAGAACAGCTTGCAAAACCAAAGACAAGAAATGCAAGGTCATTGTGGACAGTGGAAGCACCGATAATCTCGTTTCAACCGAGATGGTGGAAAAATTAGAGCTGGAGACAACTGATCACCCGAGTCCATACAAGGTTTCATGGCTACAGAAGGGACATCAGGTGAGTGTCACTAAATAGTGCTTGGTTGAATTCAAAATAGGAGGGTACAATGATAAGATTCTGTGTGATGTTATTCCCATGGATGTATGTCATTTATTGCTAGGTAGACCATGGAAATATGACAGAAATGTGATTCATGATGGGAGAATGAACACGTATACCCTGGAGAAAAATGGGAGAACCCATATGTTGTTTCCGGTAAAAGATAAGGAGGTGAAACCAGAAGTAAGCAACACAATACTTCTCATGAGTGGGAAGGATCTTCTTACAGAGGTTGAGAAGAAAGAAGATCCACAATTCTTTGTTGTCAAAAAGCCAAGAATTGTTCTGACCAGCACAAGAGTGGATGATTTACCAGATAAAATTCAGGAACTACTGGAAGAGTTCGCTGATATCATAGTGGACGAATTACCTCATTCGTTGCCACCAGTAAGAAGTGTGAGTCATCACATAGACCTCATACCAGGAGCTAATTTACCGAATAAGGCCGCGTACAGGTTGACGTCGCAGGAGAATGAAGAGGTCAAAAAGCAGGTCCAGGATTTAATGGACAAAGGTTTGGTCAGGGAAAGCTTGAGTCCATGTGTTGTTCCAACAATACTCAGTTCGAAGAAAGGCGAAGGCTGGAGGATGTGCACTGATTCAAGGGAGATTAATAAAATAACCATTAGATACAGGTTTCCATTGCCGAGGATGGATGATCTGATGGATTTCCTGAGTGGGGCAAATTATTTTTCAAAGATAGATTTGAAAAGCAGATACCACCAGATTCGCATGAGAGAAGGCGATGAATGGAAGACAACATTCAAGACAAATGAAGGTTTGTACGAATGGCTAGTCATGCCGTTTGGCTTGACAAATGCACCAAGTACCTTTATGAGACTGATGAATGAAGTTCTGCGGGAGTTCATCGGAAAGTTTGTCATTTTGTATCTGGACGACATATTGATTTACAGTAAATCAGAGACTGAACACTTGAAGCATTTGGCCATTTTGATGAGGAAGCTATAGCAGGAGAAGCTATTGATCAACACGAAGAAGTTCTCATTCATGAAGACAGAGCTCATTTACTTGGGTTTTGTAATATCGGCGAATGAATTGAGGATGGATCTAGATAAGTTGGAAGTGATTAAGAATTGGCCATCACCGAGAAATATTTTCGAGGTGAGAAATTTCCATGGTTTGGCTAGTTTCTATCGGAAATTCATCAGGAATTTCAGTGGGATTAGCGCAGCAATGATGGACACAGTGAAGAAGCGACATAAGTCTTTTCATTGGACAACTGAGGCTGAGAAGAGATTCAATCTGTTGAAGCAAAATATCACAGAGCAACCAGTGTTGGTGTTGCCAGATTTCCAGAAGACATTTCAGGTGAAATGTGATGCCAGTGGGTATGCCATAGGAGCGGTCCTGAGTCAGGAAGACAGGTCGGTGGTATATTTCAGTGAGAAGCTAGATGAAGAAAAATTGAAATACTCCACGTATGATAAAGAATTTTATGCTATCATACATGCATTAAAGAAGTGGAGGCATTACTTGATCCCGAAAGAATTTGTTTTGTACAGTGATAATCATGCACTGCAGTTTTTGAGTCAACAAGAGAAGTTGAATCAGAAACATGAAAAATGGGTGGAGTATATGCATAATTTTACATTTGTAATTAAACACATTTCAGGCATTGCTAACAAAGTGGTTGATGCTTTGAGCAGGAAATGTTTGTTGTTGCAGGAGTTTCGAGTCAAAACTTTGGGTTTTGAAAATCTTAAGGACATGTATGCAAGAGATGCACATTTTGCAGAGGCATATGAGGCAGCTGAGAATCCAGTTCTCATAGATCGGAGTCCATGGATAGATTATATGATCCAGGAAGGGTTGTTGTTCAGAGGCAATCAACTGTGCATTACAAATTTCTCCATGAGGGAGAACTTGTTAAAAGAGAAGCACAGTGGAGGCTTGGCATGACATTTTGGCCAAGATAAAACATTTGCGAAGCTGAGTGAATCATATTTTTGGCCGGGGATGCGCTCAGAGGTCAAGTGATTTGTTGACAGATGTCGGATTTGTCAGCATTCAAAAGGAAGAAAGCAAAATGTAGGTTTTTATCAGCCATTGCCCATACCAGAGAGGCCATGGGAGGCGATTAGCATGGATTTTGTATTGGGTTTGTCGAGGACGCAAAGAGGTGTTGATTCCATATTTGTAGTAGTGGACAGGTTTTCAAATATGGCACACTTCATTCCATGCCAGAAGACCAGCGATGCGACATACATCACAATTTTTTTTTTCAAAGAGGTTGTTAGACTTCATGGATTGCCGAAAAACATTGTTTCGGATAGGGATACGAAGTTCATAGGGAATTTTTGGAGGACACTCTGGAAGAATTTGGGAACTAACTTGATGTTTAGTTCTTCTTATCATCCGCAGACAGACGGAAAAATGGAAGTAGTCAACAGAAGTCTGGGAGACTTGTTGAGGAGCCTGGTGACAGAGCACCATAGCAGTTGGGACAATGTGTTGCCATAGGCAGACTTTGCGTACAATGATTCAGTGAATCGGAGTACAAGGAGAAGTCCATTTCAGGTTGTATATGGGATGCAACCGAGGGTAGTATCTGAATTGCGAGATTTAGAACAGACTGCGACTAACATCGCTAATGCAGAGGAATTTGCTGAGGTGATGCAGGAACTTCACAATCAGGTGAAGCAGCGACTACAAAATTCAAATCAGGAGTATAAGCGCAGAGCGTATCAGCATCGGAGACAAATTCAGTTCGAAGTTGGCGATCTAGTTCTGGCACATCTGAGGAAGGAAAGGTTCCCAAGGGGAACATATAATAAGCTCAAAATGAAGAAAATCAGGCCATGCAGAGTCCTGAAGAAATTCAGGGAGAATGCTTACGAAATTGAATTTCCGGATGGCATTGGGATATCTCCGACGTTCAATGTCTCAGACTTATACCCATATAAGGCTGAGGAAGCAGGTGATGGAAGCGATGAACAACCAGAAGTCTAACAGAAGAAGCAGATGCCGATTGTAGAAAAGTCGCAGATGGAGTACATACTGGACAACCGAGTGGGAAAGAAGACCAGAAGAAAAGAATACTTCGAGTATCTGGTCAAGTGGAGGAATCATCCGGTGAAAGATGTCAGCTGGGAAAGCGAAGTAGTGATTCAGAAGCATGGACAGACCGTGTGGGAGCTCATGGACAGGAGCCCATGAAAATTTTCGAGCCGAGGAGTATGATGCAGGAGAATCACCGACTCATCAAGCGAGCCAGCACATCAAGCGGAGATCAGCTGGACAAACCAACCCAAATTTTTGAAAATGATTTGATATTTGTTGCGCCAAACATTAATGTGTGTATTTAATGAAGTGCACCTTGTATATTCTAATGGACCTTGAGTGGATAGCTCTCGTCCTTTAGGTAGATAGATGGCATTTAAAGTAGTTAATGTTGGTAGGTAGATTTTAATTGTAGAATTGATAGCTTTAGAGTCCAAGAGGGAAAGCGGATATAGACACCCTCCTTTGTACATTGTAAAATTATCATTGAGAGCATTCAGAGAGAAGGGAATGTAGAGAAGCGTATGAATAACACCCACGTACACATATTGAATTAATAGAAGAAGCTTTGATTCAAATTCATGGATTGTGTTATTCTCTATGTATTTATGATGTTATGCTCATGAATGTTTGTTTTCTGTTATACACTTGCTTTTATATGCTGTGTATGTGATTTCATGGTTGAATAGAAGTCTAAGAGGGAATGTGAATGAGTTTCAATTGTTTCTCTAATTGAGCCAAGAGATTCCTGCAAGGAGTGCAGTTGAATTGTCCACAAGGAGTGTGTTGACAGAAAGGTTCAATTAGAGTAAGCTATTGTTCTCATTCATCTCAGAAGGGTAGAGTCACAGTGCCGTGCAAGGAATGCGCAGGCTAAGTGAAGTCTCAGAGTTGCGATTCTGAGAAAAGGGATTTAAAGACTATCGCTGCAGGAGTGCGCGGGGTCGAAAGCTTCAACACTTAGATGTTGTTGAAGATTTTCCACAAGGAGTGCGTGCAAAGGATTCTTTCGAAGGATTTGAGAAGTTGAAGAACAAGCTCAGGAGGAGTAGGCCTTCGAATTCATCGAAGGATAAACGCAAGGGAAGTTGCCATTAAAGGTTCGAAAAAAAGCGTCGCAGGTTGGCGAGCCGATAGCAGGTTTCGTGGAGAGACACTTCTTCCTTTTCGTGGGTTTTCACAGGGAAGACGGACGGATGAAATTCTCCGAGGATATTTCGCAAAGTTCCGTGGAATTTTGGATCTTGTAGGGTGCGAGGAGGCTACAGTGCAAGTGTGGGAAGGATTCAAAGCTCAGGAGGGCAGGAACCGTGGATCGGAATCACGAGGAGCATAGTTCTACTCGTGTATCGGCATATCTGGAGTTCATGAGGTAAGACTCCAACTCTTCGAAGCGAAAGTCGCGATATAGCGATACGCGAGGTCTCGACGACCGTGTGGATAATGTGGGTCACAGGGTTTGGTGACGTGGCAGGTGACGCGAAGTATCATAGGTTTGGCGTCTTGGGCATCAAGAGTCGAGGTAGGAGTCATTTGATCGTGCGAGTGGCGAAATCGCGAGGAAGCGAGATCGCAAGTCTCGACATTTCAGCGCATCGGTATCGAAGGTTGGAACCCCGAGTGATTGGTGTCGCGAGTTACGAAACGCGATAGAGTGAAGTTCCGAGAGCTGAGGGAGAAAGTCAGCGTGGATGATACATCGGGTCTCGAGGATTCGAGAGCCCAGAAGTCGATAGTGAACTCATGAAGCCGCGAAGTTCTGATCCTCCGACAGCTAAAGAAAGGGGGATTGAGTCAAAGAGAATCTGTGGGTAAGGAAGGTTTCCGATAAGGGATAAGAAGAACCGTTGACGTTCTTCGGGCCATGAACGAAAGAGAAGGTCCTGAGGAGAGCGGTGTTTCTCTGAGGAGTGCGGGACTGCGTCATAATAATAGTCAAAAGTTCTTAGATATGGAATCTTTGTGCTCTGTAGATAAGTGATTTTTTTTTTTCTAGAACATGGATCTAGGTATGTTTGATAGATTTTGTCCTAGCTTAAAAACTAGGGCATTAATAGATGAAAGAAAGTTTGATATGAATAGATATGATAAGTATAATGATATATATGTTATACCTATGCATAGAAAGAATGTCTGGACTAACAAGTGGATGCAGGATCCTAGAAAGAAATTTTTGTAGGCCATCCATTATGATCCTAGCGCGCAGTACAAGAAGAGTTGGGGATCATTGAAGAGAAAGAGAGGATTAACTCTTTGTTACAATTACAGAAGACCAAGCCATCTTGCTAAAGAATGACCTGAGAGAAACCCTAGCTGCCTCTGTTGTAAAGCTATGGACCATGAAGTATTGGATTTCCCTAGAATGATGGCTAGACTTGAAAAACTGAATATGGAACAAGCAAAATCTGAAGGAGATCAAGAGACTAAAATTATGGAAGAACCCCAGAAAGAATCAGAGATCATGTTACTGAAAATAAAAGAAACCCTAGATGATCATAAGGATGTCAGTTTGTCAGAAATTTTCAAAGAACAAGAGAAAATCGAGGTAAGAATATGAGACTTCAACATTGACTGTGCCCTGGATGAGGGAACACCGATGAATATTATGATAGAAAGAACTTGGGAAACCCTAGGAAGGCCTGCTCTGGTCCCTTCACTAGGAACCATTGGATTATTTAAAGGAAAAATGGTAACCCTATGTTGCAGAATTACCCATATAGATATGAATACCCATGGAACTTTGAGAGAAGAAGACTTCGAAGTCATTGGATTTATTGAGGACCGTTCCCCATTTCCATCTTTGCTAGGAAAGATATGGATTGAAAAAGACTAGATCCGGAGGAAAGAAGAAAAGGAAGCCCTAGAACATAAGAAATAAGAACTCATGGAATTTATGACTTGAATGATTACCTACTTGATGGAGGAATAAGAGAACAGATCTCTATTGTTAAACACCAGGAACCTGGATGTCGAACCTATAAGAGCATTAGAGGAACCATATAAGACCAAAATATCTAACCCATATGATGGAGTATTACCCTTGGATCTGAGGAAAGATCCTAGGCAGTGCGAAGTGACTATGTCAAGAGAAGATAAGATTCATAATGGAAAGAGGGTGACCGATACTAAGCTCACTGGGAAAAAGGCTAGGAAGCTAAGTAAGAAGAGGGCCAAAATCGGAAAGCTACAAACAACTCCAGAAGGAACTTCGCATAAGGAAAGATCACAAGAATTGATCTTCGCTGAGATATCAGAACAATGACATCTGGCACTTCGCCATGGCATAGTAATATAGTTGTTGGACCGATATACCCATTCGACTTCCGCCCTGAATGGGTCGAAAAGAAATTATGGGTTCCCACTAGACCGTTGAACAACACCAGAACGGATAGAACAAAGTTAATGCAGGCCCCATATCCGTTGGAAGTAGACCATTTCTAAGTTTCCCTACTTAGTCCGTCACGCCATGTATTTAGAATAATTTTTGCTAAGTGAGAATTTGATCTTGAACCTTGATATTACTTCACCCTGCGATCATTTTCTTGTTGCCTTACTATTCATTGTAATCTCAGACATCATTTTCACACCTGAGCTAGTGGAGCCAAGATTGTATGTCGGATTTGAAGCTCCACATCGTGCATCAAGTATCTGGATCTCCACATCGTGCTCGAGACCCCTTAGGAAATTAGAGATCTAAGAGAGGCCACTGCTCGAAGCACAGTTGGTCGGTTAAAAACCTTTTCCTTGGAATGCAAGAAACTGAGCGCTAGAAGTGCCCAGACTTATGAAACCCTCGCAGAGACTCCAGATTTGCGGACATTTGAGGCACAACTCCAAGAAGCCAACCAGCATGTAGACACGCTATAGGCACAGATGAACACTTTGACCCTAGTTGAAAGAATGAACAGGTTCGCAGAACAACACAAAACCCAACAATAGGTACATGCGCTGCAAAGTAAAGTGATGGAAGTCTCCCAACGGCTTCAGCCGATCCAAGAAAAGGCATGCCAACTATTTGCTAAACTTGAAAACCAGGAAGTTGAACTCGAACGGGTTGTCATCACTGCAGAATAGTGCCTGGAAGAACTGTTCAATGAAACAATGATCCAAGAACTTACTAAGCAAGAGGTTGTCGCACTGCAGTAGGTCGAAGCAGCTCAAGCCAAGTACAAGGGATTCGAGGTGGAATTGAACAAACCTGAGTGACTCGGGACGGGTCATAGGTGAGTGTTGTGGGCCTGTTGGCCCTTGACCAAGTTTTGAAGTATACTTGGTCATATTTGACCATTTTGGGACTGCAACAGCTTGCCAAAGATGGAGCACAATGCGAAGCAAGAAATACCTATTTTTAGGTACCTTTTAGGGTTTTTGGGTTGATGTAAGGGAAAGGGATGTCGACCCATGGGTTTACCCACATTTAGGTCCATTTTGTAATCTATAAATAGATACTTAGGCAATGTAAGTAGGGGGGACAACTTAGTGAAAATGTATAGCTAAAGGCCTAGTGCTAGTAGTTGGATCTGTTTGATCAGATGTGTATCACAAAGTGATCTATGCATGATTGTAAGGAGATAGGAATGCTAAGTGCAAGTTGTTGTGGTTTTGTGTTGAGTGCAAGGAAGAAGGATCTAGTGAGCTGTGTAGATATTCTGTCCCATGCGAAGTAAGGGTCATTGAAGCTCTGTGCTGTAACTGCTTGACCAAGATAATATAAAGAAGAAGACTTTGTGGATGTAGCCCCAGGGTGGGGGTGAACCATGGTAAATATGTGTAATGTGTGATGTGCTTTGACCTAAGTGTTGTTTCCTTTTGGCTAATTTCTTGCTATGATTAAGTAGATCTAGTTATGATTTGTGCTTATGATATAAGAATGAATGTTAGATATGATATATAAGATGTTTAGTGCTTGATATGTTGAATCTAATCTATGTTTTGTGGCTAAGTACTGAATCATATTTAGTCTAAGTATTCACTGTGATTCTCTGTGCCATCTACGAAGTACCATAAGGGGTAAATATAGATGAATGATCTATGTTAAGTGCCTTGTAATATATATAATCACAGATCAGTGTCATAGCTAAGGTTTCAGACACTTGAGTCCCGAAACAAACCCTGCCTCTACCTCGAGTGAGAATTTATCTTCTTCACAGGTGTTGCCAAAAGGGCTGGTAGTTAGGGTTTTGTTGGTGAACTCTTGAGCTTTGAACCCCGGGTCTGCCCCTGTGCCAACATCAGGGAATTTAATTATTAGATGTGATTTATATGTTATGATCCTTGTGACTTATGAACCCCTTGAGGGCGCGCTTGGTGTTTCTGCAGGACCTTGCCCAGTGGACAGATACACATGAGGGAGTGATTATCTTAGAACTTCATGGGGGATCAAAGCCCACAGATGGATGTTGAAACCCCAACGAGGGGTAAGAAGATATTGAAGGCATGCACCATATAAAGGAAGGACATTGCCTTTGGAGGAACTATGGAAAACCTAGACCTAAGGTCTCATGTTTCTCCCACCTGAACATTGGCCTTGGAAGTCCTTGGACATCACCTCTGCAGCCCTAGACGTCATGTGTTAGCTGGGGTTGTCACCTTGGAAGAATTCATGAAGCTATTGGCACATGTGAAAAAATGTTAGGCCTTTGGAGGCCCAACGTTTCATCTCCTTTGCCCAACGTCCCACACTTGAGGCGCAACATCACCCTAGGAGGGAATGACATCACCTTTGGAGGCCTATTTAGATGCAAATTGAATTTATTTGTTAAAAAATTAATTTTTGAGTAAACTGGCCAGGTCGACCCTGATATTTTGACCTAAAATAATTAAAGGTCATCATTTTGGTAAAAATAGACATAAGGTGACATTCATTTTCATCATAACTCATCACACACAAGTTGTGGTCTGGAATTTTTGCCCTCTTTAAGGGTCATTGGATGAAACAACTAGTGCACATCTCTTGGGAGAGCTTTATGGTGGTATATTTTGGCATTTTTCGTGCTGTAATGGTCTTCAACTAGGGCTTGAATTGACTATTCTTGATGAAGTAAGTGGAAAATATGCATTTTTATTCACGCTATAGATGTTTATGGTAAAATTTACTTATTTCATGTCTAAGATTATGAAATTGCTTATTTAAACCCTAGGGGAGAAACAACAAATGCTTCTTTCTCCCTATAAGTCTTCTACTAGCTTGATATTGCCAATTATACATTTTTGGGAGTAATTATTAGAGCCCTAAAGTGATATCTCTCTAGTAATTTCATTCTAAATCACCAAATTAATTGTCTTTCAAAAAGCTAAGGAAGGAAGGTACGCTAGGGCCTAGAAGTGCCTACTCTCTAGCAAAACCTCCCCTAAGGATTTAGATGATTGAGGCCTTGAAGTACCAACACCTCTTGCATCTACATCTTCCCTTAGATAATAATTATCATTATTTTATTTCCCAAGTGATATTGTTACTATTATTGACTCCATAAGCACCTAAAAGGTATTTATTTCTATATTCTTGTGGATGAATGAGATCAAACAAAATTTCAAACTATCTTCTTGAAACTCTCACTAACACTAACAACCATACTATTTCTGCTATAATTGTTGCTACAACTTTTATTTAGCATCCCTAATCAACATAGTAACCTCTAAAACTAACCCAGAAAATTGCACTAGCCTAGGTGTTATCATCCCAAGGCTCTAGTCTTCCTTTTTTTATTGTTCTAAGTGCAAAATTCTGAAGTTGTTGAAGGTTCTTGCTGCTGTTGTAACTACTATTACATCCATCATTTCATCCCCTTAAAAATCCTTAAACTTTCCATAAAACCAACTAACATTAGTGTTAGTAAAGTTACTATCAATATAGACTAAAGTGTTTGTCTAATTGCCTAAACTAAGTACTGTTATGAAGTGGTTTTGTTGTCATCGTCATTACTATTTTACTGTTGTTACAAGTGTTTTGACAGCCTATTGAAATCATTTATTTATTTGTTTAAATATTGAAATTGTGAGTGACAAGGTACTATCAAATTTGCAAAGTCTTTATATCCTTTTTGTCATCATAACTTGCAATTTCTAGATATGTTGTTGCAATTATAAACTCTATATTTTGTTTGTACATAAGAGTCTTTTGGTATCATATTTATATATTGAAGTCACTGATTTGAAACATTTATATCATTGGTCATTTATAATGTTTGTTGTTTCATTGGTAAAGGGTAGGTACCATTCATTTGCATTTAATTTTTCCCCTTTTAATTTTACCAAGTGACTTATTTTCTTGAGTGAACTAGAGAGAGGGGTGGGTTTTTCCCTGTTCTTTTTACCCTTCATCAACCAACTAGATCTTTGGATGTCTCCCTTGGAGTGAATGTTTTATCCTCCTAAATAGAAAGAGGTATCCTATTGGGGCGACAGTGATAGGAATACTTCTATGTTATGTCAATCTAGGCCTACTTGCCTTTAGGCTTTGGGAAAGTATAGATTGCGCGATAACATGCCCCATAAATAGTCATTTCTTTGCATGATAAGACTTCCATTGTACTCTTGACGTTGGAAATTCTCTGGATGACATAATAAAACCTTGAATTTATGCCTTCTCAATAAAAAATGTAGTGGCAAATATTTCCTCCTCGCTCTCTTCCTCCTCATCTCGTTATCTTGACATCTTATAGAATTTTCTCACATATTTTTTTTTGTGGCGGGGGGGGGGTGGTACTTCTTATAGAATAAATTTAGTAAGTTATCACACTTTGAGGGGCATATATATGACATCAAAATCACCCATTACTTGCACTTGGACTCTTCCACTCCCACTTAGGGGATTTTGAACCTAATTTTTGTCACTCAAAATTAGCATAAAACTAAGTTTGAAATAGAGGAACTTTGATAGAAAACAAAAAATAAGTTCTTTAATCACCTAGAAAAGTTCTAATGTGGTTAATTCAATTAGGAGAGGTGATTATTTCATTGTATCATTTTATATATCTCACTATATTCTTACAATCCTGGCTAATTATATATTTGATTCAATTAATTGAAGGTACAACAAAACAGGTACCTG
>SNQJ01S0190763.1:0-17945 GCA_010110895.2 Picea sitchensis | reverse complement strand
GTCCAAAGGAATTTTTAACATAAATGAAATCCAAAACCCTAAACCCAGAAGATGAAAAGCCAACAATTTTGTGGACCCTGTTTTGGGTAGTTTGATGTATCAACTTCCAGGGGGCGTAACTTTGGCATACGATCTTAGTTTGGGGTGCATGATAGCTCATTTGGAAGGTATCAATGAGGGGTCTCATTTTGGGGGATCAATAAGATCCTTTGGCCATCACTGAGGTGCCTGATCTTGAAAACATTGTTGGACATATTGTCATTGATGTCAACATTCAATGTGATGATCTCTTGTTAATGATGAATTACCACAGATGAGATAGTCATTTATTTCAGTAGTATATCAGTTAGTAGAAGATGTCAAAATGTATGTAGAGATCAGAAGAGAAATCTCAGGAGGAGGAGTGAATAGGAGGAGCGAACAGTATGAAGATCAAATCTCAGAAGGAAAAGTGCATTGCACAGTATATCAGAAAGAGCGAACAATATGAAGATCAAATTTCAGAAGGAAAAGCACATTGCATAGTATATCAAAAGAAGCGAACAATATGAAGAAATTCATGATTATTGTTGATCACAATAGGATCAAAAATCCCATGATAAAAGCACAGGAGGGTTAGCAGATGAGTATCAAATCTCAGAAGGAAGAAGCGCATTGAAAAAGTATTGTAGGGATCGATGGACATATTGAGAAGTCGACCATTGCATAGGAAAAGGTAAGAAGTCTTAGCAGCCATTCGATCAAGGAAATTGACAGTGGTGATCGTCTCATATAACGGACGACGGTCATATGAGTGACCATGGGCTTGAGGATCATTGGAGGATCATGACCGTCGATCTGCAAGCCAGATCAACGACAAGGACGAATTGCGGGGAGCGAAAGAAGAATTAAACTACTCACCAGTTACAATCCCAAAATATTTTTGGATCATCAGATCTCATAGCCTCAAATATCTATGACTACAATTGATCCAACAAACAATGAGTTTAAGTCAGATTAAATCGTGATTGTCGGATGCGCAATCGCCATATCTACGACACAGATGAATTGTGGAGATTGAAACGAGAATTAAACATCACACTAGTTCCAATCCCACAATTAGTCAGGACCATCTGATCTTATAGCTTTGAATATCAATGATTGTGGTTGACTCACCAAAAACACACAACTTCTAGTTACGGAGTTTGGGTGATGAGTTAACTCATTTGCAAGTTGTGGTTCCGCAATCATCGTCGACAGTTGATTTGCTTCGAGTGTCTTCATGACCGTTAGATCACATTTGAGTGGAAGGATAGGATAAGTGAAGTGAAAAGGTTGAGAGTTTGACTATCCAAATACTCGTCAACTGTCAAATCAAACCCAAGCTCTCGTCACGACCGTTCGATCACATTTTGAGTGGAAGGATAGGAAAAGCGAGGTAAGATCTGAGATCTCATTCATGCAAACTTTCGTCAGCCTTTGGATCATTCTAATTTGAAGGACAAGATAAGCCAGAAGACCAACACTACAGACAGGTCGAGTTTTCGATCTAATACCCTGATCGAACGAACATCCTTCACTTCAAGTCTGAATATGTGAGGAACTTACACTCCATTAGTTTGAGATTTGAAATACCCAGAGCCTGAAAATCCGAAGTGAATAAGGACCTTCGGATTTGGAGGACATAACGAGGATTGTTAGATCAGGGTTGTTGATCAACAGACCACGTTAGAAATGACATGTGGGAGATCCACGTCAGCGAACCTCGTCAGCAAGGATGCGTGGAAGACCATGTCGGTAAAGACACATGGCATAATCAGATGATGACAACTGTCAAGAGAAAATTGACTCATGCCATGTCAACAAGTGACGTAAGCAAGTTACGTCACTCCGAGAGAATTGCTTCAGGAGTTTTACCACGAACGAATGTCAAAATTCCTAAAGTCTCGAAGGACGAAGGTCCGAAGTCGCTCTCAGCCGTCGATCTGAGATACCCTTCAGATACTATCCTAACCATTAGATCAAGGATATGAACATGTGTCACATCAAGAGATCTACATTGACGTCACCAAGAATCTGTGATAGACCACGTCAGCAAGGACATGTGGCACAGTCAGAGAACGACAAGTGTCAAGATGAATCGACATTTATGGTATGTGAAAATCACAAATGAGAGTGACATGTGGCAACTACTCAGCTCGTGACACATCATCAAGTGACGTAAGCAACTTATGTTACTCCAAGAGTTTTGCTTCAGGAGATATACCACCAGCACTTGCCCAAAAGTCCTGAATGTCGTAGTCATGAAGTGGACACGAGACGTCTGATATGAAAGATCACTTTGGGAGCATTCCTGATCATCAATCTACTATAGTGGAAGGATAGTGTAAGAAAAAACGTTAACCGACAGCAAGCAGTCTCCACCATTGATGACTTACATAGCAGGTGATCACTCTAGAGGAAAGAAGGGGTTTTGAGATTTTAAATCTACGAACCTCGAAGATGTGAAACGATCTTGATCGTTGATCGAGAAAGGGACACACTTCGGTGGATTTTCATCTCTGGAAGAATGACTTACAGAGGAAAGAACATGTTGAGATTTGAAATCTCCGAAGTCCGGAGACCCGAGGAGATCTCGACCATTAATCCGAGAGGGAAACACATCAACCGTTTGTCAGCTTCGAAATATTGACGTACAGAGGAAAGAAGGGGTTGAGACTCAAAATCTCCAAAGTTCAGAGACCTGAAGGAGATATCGACCGTCAATCAGATGTTCGGTTGCACTCACAACCGTTGATCAAAATACATTGGAAGGATAGCATAAGAAAAATAGTCTGAAGACCCGGAACAAATGGTGGCCATCCATAACAATGCTTGATTAAGTCCTAGTTGTTGGATTAAGGAATGAAAGGATAGATGTAAGTATCCATGATAACCATTGATCTGGTTCTGAGATATAATGTGAACCATTCAATCTATTCAACAATATCGTATTCGAGAGATTTCAAAGGTTTGAAGTTATGAATACTCAAAGGGAGAAGACCCGAAGTCCTGACAATCATCCATTTCATCGGAGATTGAATCGTGGTCATTGAATTGATAAGCGCTCATGCACTCGTCTCACCTAACGTGAGGTCACCGCCGTCGGTCATATGTTCAAGAGATTTTAAAGGGAAGAATGTATGGGTCGCTTAAATTATTAAGCCTGTGGTTCTACGCCATTGATCATATAAACTAGTTTGAGGGAAGCGTCGATCTTTGTTATCACAGAGACGAAGGAAATTGATCCATGAATGTGATCGATTTGTAAAAGGAAAAGGGGATTCTAGGTGGAAAGTTGAAGACTCGGATTGATGAACTGGTGGTCCCAAAAGTTATCGTAAATGAACAAGTTAGTTATAACTTGTTGCACAAGTTAGCTCAACAAATTAAACAATTTTTGAGCATAAACAAGTATAAATACAACCATGATTGGTTCACTTAAATCAGTGCTGGTGGATGAAGCATGGCTTGTGAAGTGAAGAGGCAAATATGGACCTGAGGTCCATGCGAATATAAGAGAGATATGTAGAAGCAAAGATTGAGTGAATATATTAGAGGATAGATAAAGCAAAGAAGGCACAAATTTCAAAGAGAAGATGAAATGCAGTGATGATTTTTTTATGATATACCTCTGATCATGAGATATAATTGATTCTATAATGGATCACTACTACTGGAGTTGAATAAAATCTAGTTGGATAGACTGGGTTCTTTCAGCAAGATGGGTCTTGCAACAAGCTAGGTCTTTCCTGAGAGTTGGTTCTCTCCGAGGAGTTGGTGCTCCTTACTTCAGTTGGTCTTGAAACAAATCTACTAATGCTAGGAAAATCCTCTTTCACATATATTTATATTATGATATTCATATCAATTATACAAAATCTAATACAAACATCTGGTGTCTCTTTGTCCATTTTAATTATGATTTGATTGTTCTTAATCTGTTCAAATATGTTTTAACTACTAACATGTGAGAANNNCGGTCGTTCAACAATTGGTATCAGAATGAGGTTCCTTCAAACAAAGTTTAACCACTGGAAGGTAGATCACGAAGCAAAGGTGGACAGATGGCTCTCTTTGCAATTGAATCTCCCTTATTTGATAGAATAAATTATTTTTCATGAAGAGAAAATATGAAACAATATTTGAGGTCAAGAGGATCTGAATTTTGGAATTTAGTAGTAAGCAAGCCCTGGGATTTAACTACATCAAATAATCTATGAAAGATTACAGTCCAGAGAAGAGCAAGGAAGAACAATGAAGTGGCATTGAAGATTCTTTTTAATCGATTATCAGATACAGTCAAGGCAAGCATAGGACTATGCACATCTGCTAAGGACTTATGGCTAAAGTTAGAAAATATGTATTAAATCAAAATTAAAGACACAGAAGACATTCTTATCAAAGATGAAGATGGAGACTCAGCCATCGATAAAGGTAAGGACTCTCCAAAATATTTCGATTGCAATAACAATGATATTGAATCCTCCCCTGCAAGTAAAGAAGAAGACTCAGATACAATAACATAATGTTATGTTAGCATTTATCCCATGGAAGAAGAAGAAGAAAAACTATCAAAGCCCAATAAAAAGGTTGATTGGAGTCTATATGAATACCTTTATGACCATAATGAATCAGACTATAGCTATCTTCATTACTACACTAAAGAATTTCTTGAAAAGAGTCAAAATCATGTCTTGGAAATAAAGGAAATGCTCAAGGATAGTGACAAGCTAATATATGAGCAAGACAATCAGTTAGATGAGAAAGAAGAGGAGATTGAGAAGATGAAAAAATAAATTAGTCAAGTAAAAGAAAAGGAGAAGGAAGATGATGAGCTTAGCAATCAGAAGCATATCCCAGAAATAAAAGAAAAGCTCAAAGACAACAAGGAAATCGTATCTACGCAAAAGATTCAGTTAGAAAACAAAGAATAAGAGATCAAAAGATTGAAAACAAAATTTGTTGATCTAACAAAAGAAAAGGAAGAGCAAATCAAGAGATTGAAAAATGAAATCAGTCAAGCAAAATAAGAAAAGAAGGAAGATGATGAACCAAGAAAAAACATTGCAGAACTAAGGGAAAGTTATGTCAATCTTAAAATTCAACTTGAAGAATCCAAAAGGAGAGAAGAGGTAGTAAGGAACCAGTTGGAAAAAAAGGACGAATCTTGTCATGAGCTGGAAGTAGAAGTTGTGAATCTTAGAAAGAAGATTGAGAAGTCAGACACCCAAATCAAGTTCTTGAACAACTCCATGATCCTGGATGAGATCTTGGATATTCATAGATCACCAAATGAAAAATCTGGTCTTGGATACAACAAGGAAGAAATCAACACTCCTAAGAAATTTGATGCAAGTCCTTCATTCGTAAAAGATGAAAACATGTCTTAAACAACTCCTTCATTTGTAAAAATTGAAATCAGGTATGACTCAGGTTCTTCACGTTCAAAGAATAAAAGCAACGCTACAAAATTTAGAAGATCGGATCAAGGAAGACATCTAGAAGCTATTCATATACCTCAAATCAAGTTCATAAGAGAGACACCTTCATGGATGAATCAAATAACGTATGAAAGTCTTTTTAACGGTTATTTTTTTTCTTGTAATGAATATGGTCATAAAGCCTTAGATTGTAGGCATCATGGAAGAAAACAAGTTGGTAGGTTCAACAACAATATAAGATGTTGGAACTGCAATCATGTTGGACATATTTTTGCACATTGTTACACTATGAGATGTTACAGTTGTGATGGATATGGCCACAAAGACTATAACTATTGGAACTCAAGAAAATAGTCAATGAGAAATACGTCATATAGTACGACAAAAGGAGTAAATGGAACATGGAATAAAAATTAAGTTCCAGTAATAGATGATCAGAGAACAAAGTTCAAGAAACCAGGACACTCACAGATGTGGATAGCAAAGACTGAACAAGTGAACAAGAGAGAAGTTGATTGCTACAAAAAGAATTGCAGTCATGTGACAAGCATAGTATACAGTTGTCTCAAACAACTTTAGAGCAATGTACAGTAAAGAAGTATCTTGGATAAAAACGGATACATCTGGTTAGAGACCGATGAGAATCAATGGGCAGATCCAAGAGTTGTTTGAATAAGATGAGATACAATTGTGCAGTGTTCCAGTAGGACAACAGCATCCGCAGAAGAAACATTCTGATGTACAAAATGAGGTACATGACATCCTGTAGAAATAACAAGTGGAGAACAGTTAATAAAAAATCAAGGGAAGTTTTGGTTAGTAAATAAGAAAGTAATTAGATTAAGTCTTGAAACAACTCGATCACTACAAAAATTTATATCAAGAAAACTACTCATTTGAAACACAAAAATCCCAATCAAGTGAGATAAGAAGTTAGTTAACAAGGGAAGAAACCTTGTCAGGAAGAACTACCTTTTCAGAAACAAATGGGGGGAGTAGTCAGAAGCAGAGAGAGAGCATATTAATAGGGGGAGTCATTCAGTTATGGTAGGCAGAACATGACTCCAAGAAGAGTTACCCAAGCTTAGATTCTGGTCAGTAACATAGAGAGCTTTACTACAGGAGGAAAAACCCTTTTCCATTGATGTCAAAGGGGGGGAGAAACTTCATAAGAATGAAACTTCATAGGAAGAAAACTTCATAAGAGGAAAGCATCATCATAGGGGGAGTTTTGCATATGAAGTTAGTGTGTTTCCCTCAATGAAAAAGGGGGAGATTGTTGGACATATTGTCATTTATGTCAATAGTCAATGTGATGATCTGTTGTTAATGATGAATTACCACATATGAGATTGTCATTGATCTCAACAATATATCAGTTAGAAGAATATGTGAAACAGTATGCAGAGATCAAAAGAGGAGCGAACAGGAGGAGAAAACAATATGAAGATCAAATCTCAGAAGAAAAATCACATTGCATAGTATATCATAAGGAGCGAACAATATGAAGATCAAAGCTCAGAAGGAAAAGCGCATTGCACAGTATATCAGAAGAAGCGAACAGTATGAAGAATTTTGTGATTATTGTTGATCACGATAGGATCAACAATCCTATGATAAAAGCACAGGAGGGTTAGCGAATGAAGATCAAAGCTCAGAAGGAAGAAGTGCATTGCAGAAGTATCGTTAGGATCGATGGAAATATTGAGAATTTGACCATTGCACAGGAAAAGGTGAGAAGTCTCAACAGTCATCTAATCAAGGAAATTGATGGTGGTGATCGTCTCATATAACAAAAAATGGTCATATGAGTGACCATGGGATTGAGGATCATTGGAGGATCGTGACCATCGATGTGCAAGCCAGTCAACGATAGGGATGAATTGCGGGGAGTGAAAGTAGAATTAAACTACTCACTAGTTACAATCCCACAATCTGTTTGGATCATCAGATATCATAGCTTCAAATATATATGACCGCGGTTGATCCAACAAACAGTGATTTTAAGTCAGATTAGATCATGATTGTCGAATGCGCAATCACCAAATCTATGGCAGGGATGAATTGCGGAGAATGAAAGGAGAATTAAATTTCATGCTAGTTCCAATCCTGTAATTAGTAAGGACCATCCGATATTATAGCTTCAAAGATCAACGATTTTGGTTGACTCACCAACAACGCACAACTTCCAATTGTGGATTTTGGGTGACGAGTTAACTCACTCGCAAGTTGTGGTTCCACAATCATCATCGACCGTTGATTTTCTTCAAGTGTATTCATGACTGTTGGAAAAATGAGTAGAAGGATAGGATAAGTGAGGTAAAAAGGCTGAGAGTTTGACTATCCAAATACCCATCAGCCATCGGATCAAACTCGAGCTCTCGTCACAACCATTGGATCACATTTTGAGTGGAAGGATAGGATAAGCGATGTAAGATCTGAGATCTCATTCATGCAAACTTCCGTCAGCCCTTGGATCATTCTAAGTGGAAGGACAGGACAAGCCAGAAGAAAAGCACTACAGATAGATTGATCCGTTGATCTAACACCCTGGTCGAATGAACATCCTTCACTTTGGATCTAAAGATATGAGAAACTTATGCTCCTTCAGTTTGATATTTGAAATACCCGAAGCCCGAAAATACAAAGTGAATAAATACCGTCTGATTTGGAGGACATAATTAGGACCATTGGAGCAGGGTTGTTGACCAGCAGACCATGTCAGCAAGGACATGTGGGAGATCCACTTCAATGAACCTTGTCAGTAAGGACGCGTGGAAGACCAGGTCAACAAAGACACATGGGATGATCAGATGATGACAATTGTCAAGAGGAAATTGACTCATGCCATGTCAACAAGTGACGTAAGCAAGTTACGTCACTTCGGGAGAATTTTTTCGGGATTTTTACCACAAACGAATGTCAAAAGTCACGAAGTCCCGAAGGATGAAGGTCCTAAGTCACTCTTAGTCGTCGATCTGAAATACCCTTTGGATACTATCCTGACCGTTAGACCAAGGAGATGAAAATGTGTCACATCGGGAGATCTAAATCAACTTCAACAAGAATCTGTGACAGACCACGTCAGTAGTTTACGTCAGCAAGGACATGTGGCACAGTCAGAGAATGACAAGTGTCAAGCTGAATCGACATTTTTGGTATGTGAAAATCATGAATCAGAGTGACACGTGGCAGCTACTCATCTCGTGACACATCATCAAGCGACGTAAGCAACTTACATCACTCCGACAGTTTTTCTTCGGAAGATATACCACCAACACTTTCCCAAAAGTCCTGAAGTCCAGAATGTCGTATTCCCGAAGTGGACACAAGACGTCCGATCTGAAAGATCACTTTAGGATCATTCTTGATCGTCGATATACTACATTGGAAGGATAGTGTAAGCGGAAATGTTAACCGACAACAAGAGGTATCCATCGTTGATGACTTACATAGCAAGTGATCACTCTGGAGGAAAGAAGGGGTTTTGAGATTTGAAATCTCTGAACCATAGAGATGCAAAAGGATCTCGATCATTGATCGAGAAAGGGACACGCGTCAATGGATTGTTATCTCTAGAAGAATGATGTACGGAGGAAAGAATGGGTTGAGATTTGAAATCTCTGAAGTTGGGAGAACCGAGAAGATCTCGACCACTAATCTGAGAGGGACACATCTCAGTCATTTTTTAGCTCTGGAATATTGACGTACAGAGGAAAAAAGGGGTTGAGATTCGAAATCTCTGAAGTCCAGAGACTCGAAGGTGATATCGACCATTGATCTGATGTTCAGTTGCACTCATGATCGTTGATTAAAATACAGTGGAAGGATAGCATAAGCATAATAGTCCAAAGACCCGGAGTAAATGGTGACCATCCATCACAATGCTTGATTAATTCATGACCCTTGGATTAAGGAATGAAAGGATAGATGTAAGGATCGAAGATAACCATTGATCTAGTTCTAAGATATAATGTGAATCGTCTGATCTTTTCAGCGATATCATATTCGGGAGATTTCAAAGGTTTGAAGTCACGAAGAACCGAAGTCCCAAAAATCGTCCATCTCATCGGAGATTGAATTATGGACGTTGAATTGATAAGCACTCATGCACTCGTCTCGCCTAACGTGAGGTCATCATTGTTGGTCATATGGTCAAGAGATTTTAAATGGCATAATGTATGGGTCACTTAAATTGTTAAGCCTGTGGTTCTACGCCATTGATCATATGAACTGGTTTGAAGGAAGTGTTGATCTATGTTATCACAAAGACAAAGGAAATCAATCCATGATTGTGATCAATTTGTAAAAGGAAAAGGGGATGCCAGGTGGAAAGTTGAAGAATCGGATTGATGAATTAGTGGTCCCAAAAGTTATCGTAAATGAACAAGTTAGTTATAACTTGTTGCACAAGTTGGCTCAACAACTTAAACAAGTTTTGAGCATAAACAAGTATAAATACAACCATGAATGGTTCACTTGAAATGGTGTTGGTGGATGAAGCGTGGCTTGTGATGTGAAGAGGCATATCTGGACCCGAGGTCTGTGTGAATATAAGAGAGATATGTAGAAGCAAATATTGAGTGAATATATCAGAGGATAGATAAAGCAAAGAAGGTGAAAATTTCAGAGAGAAGATGAAATGTGGTGATGAGTGTTTTATGATATACCTCTGATCATGACATAGAGTTGATTCTATAATGGATCACTACAGTTGGAGTTGAATAAACTCTAGTTGGATAGACTAGGTTCTATCAACAAGCTGGGTCTTGCCTGAGAGTTGGTGCTCCTTACTTCAGTTGGTGCTGAAAAAAATCAATTGATGCTGGGAAACTCCTCTTTAACATATATTTATATTACGATAATCATATCAATTATACAAAAGCTAATACAAACATATGGTGTCTCTTTGTCTATTGCAATTATGATTTGATTGTTCTTAATCTGTTCAAATATGTTTTAACTACTAACCTGTGAGAAGAAAAAGTTAGAATAGTCCACACACTAATTCACCCTCCCCCGCCCTCTTAGTGTGGGCAGTGTGTTCAACAATTGGTATCAGAGCGAGTTTCCTTCAAACACAGTTTAACCGCTGGAAGGTAGATCCTGAAGGAATAGGTGGACAGATGGCTCTCTCCGCAATTGAAGCTCCCTTATTTGATGGAACAGATTATTCTTCATGAAGATAAAATATGAAACAATATTTGAGGTCAAGAGGATCTGAAGTTTGGAATTCAGTATTAAGCAAGCCCTGGGATTTAACTACATCAAATAATCTATCAAATATTACATTCCAAATAAGAGCAAGGAAGAAGAATGAAGTGGCATTGAAGATTATTCTCAATGGATTTTCAGATGCAATCAAGGCAAGCATAGGACTATGCACATCTTCCAAGGACTTATGGATGATGTTATAAAATATGTATCAAATGAAAATTAAAGACACGGAAGACATTCCTATCAAAGATGAAGATGAAGACTCAACCATTAATAAAGGTAATGACTCTCCAAAATACTTCGATTGCAATAACATTGATATTGAATCCTCCTCTGCAAGTAAAGAAGAAGACTCGAATACAACAAAAAAATGTTCTGTTAGCATTTATCCATGGAAGAAGAAGAAGAAAAGCTATCAAAGGCCAAACAAAAGGTTGATTGGAGTATCTGTGAATACCTCATGACCATAATGAATCAGACTATCACTATCTTCATGGCTACACTAAAGAATTTCTTGAAAAGAGTCAAAAGCATGTCTTGAAAATAAAGGAAATGTTCAAGGACAGTGAAAAGATAATATATGAGCAGGACAATCAGTTAGAAGAGAAAGAAGAGGAGATCGAGAAGCTGAAAAAAGAAATTAGTCAAGCAAAAGAAAAGGATAAGGAAGATGATGAGCTTAGGAATCATAAGCATACCCTGGAAATAAAAGAAAAGCTCAAAGACAATAAAGAAATCATATCTGAGTAAAAGATTCAGTTAGAAAACAAAGAAGAAGAGATCAAAAGATTGAAAACAAAAGTTGTTGATCTAACAAAAGAAAGGGAAGAGGAAATCAAGAGACTGAAGAATGAAATCAGTCAAGCAAAATAAGAAAAGAAGGAAGATGATGAACCAAGAAAAAACCTTGCAGAACTAAGGGAAATTTACGTCAATCTTAAAATTCAACTTGAAGAAGCCAAAAGGAGAGAAGAGGTAGTAAGAACCAGTTGGAAAAAAAGGAAGAATCTTGTCATGAGCTGGAAGTAGAAGTTGTGAATCTTAGAAAGAAGTTTGAGAAGTCAGACACCCAAATCAAGTTCTTGAACAAATGCATGACCCTGGATGAGATCTTGGATAGTCAGAGATCACCAAATGACAAATCCGGTCTTGGATACAACAAGGAAGAAATCAGTACTCCTAAGAAATCGGATGCAAGTCCTTCATTCATAAAATATGAAAACAGTTCTAAAACGACTCCTTCATTTGTAAAAAGTGAAAGAAGGTATGACTTAGGTTCTTCACGCTCAAAGAATAAAAGTAACGCTACAAAATTCAGAAGATCACATCAAGGAAGACATCCATAAGCTATTCATATACGTCAAAAAAAGTTCATAAGAGAGACACCTTCATGGATGAATCATAGAAGGTATGAAAGTGTTTTTAATGGTTATTATTTTTCTTGTAATGATTATGGTCATAAAGCCTTAGATTGTAGGCATCATGGAAGAAAACAAGTTGGAAGGTTCAACAACAGTATAAGATGTTGAAACTACAATCATGTTGGACATATTGTTGCATATTGTTACACTATGATATGTTACAGTTGTGATGGATATGGCCACAAAGCCTATAACTGTTGGAACTCAAAAAAACAATCAATGAGAAATATGTCATACATTACGAAAAAAGGAGTAAATGGAACATGGAAGAAAAATGAAGTTGCAGTAATAGATGATCAGAGAACAACGTTCAAGAAACTAGGATGCTCACATATGTGGATAGAAAAGACTGAACAAGTGAATAGGAGTGAAGTTGATTGCTACAAAAAGAATTACAGTCATGTGAAAAGCATAGTATAAAGTTGTCTTAGACAACTTTAGAGCAATGTACAATAAAGAAGCATCTTCGATAAAAATGGACACATCTGGTTAGAGACCGATGAGAATCAATGGGCAGATCCAAGATTTGTTTGAATAAGATGAGCTACAATTGTGTAGTGTTCCAGTAGGACAACAACATCCACATAAGCAACATTCTGATGTACACAATGAGGTACATGACATCCTGTAGAAATAACAAGTGGAGAACAGTCAGTAAAAACTCAAGGGAAGTTTTGGTTAGTAAATAAGAAAGTAATTAGCTTAAGTCTTGAAAAGACTTGATCATTACAAAAATTTATATCAAGAAAACTACTCATTTGAAACACAAAAATCCCAATCAACTGAGATAAGAAGTTAGTTAATAGGGGAATAAACCTTGTGAGGAAGAACTACCTTTTCAGAAACAAACAGAGATAGTAGTCAGAAGTGGAAGGAGATCATACTGATAGGGGGAGTCATTCATTTATGGAAGGCAGAACATGACTCCGGGAAGAGTTACCCAAGCTCAGATTATGGTTAGTAACATACAAATCTTTATCACAGAAGAAAAAACCCATTTCCATTGATGTCAAAGGGGGAGAGAAGCTTCATAAGAGGAAAGCATCATCACAGGGGGAGTTTTGTATATGAAGTTAGTGTGTTTCCCTCAATGACAAAGGGGGAGATTGTTGGACATATTGTCATTGATGTCAACACTCAATGTGATGATATGTTGTTAATGATGAATTACCACAGACGGGATTTTCATTGATGTCAATAGTATATCAGTTAGCAGAAGATGTCAAACAGTATGCAGAGATCAGAAGAGGAGAGAATAGTATGAAGATCAAATCTCAGAAGGAAAAGCACATTGCACAGTATATGAGAAGGAGCGAACAATATGAAGATCAAAGCTCAGAAGGAAAAGCGCATTGCACAGTATATCAAAAGAAGTGAATAGTATGAAGAAATTTGTTATTATTGTTGATCATGATAGGATCAACAATCCTATGATAAAATCACAGGAGTGTTAGTGAATGAAGATCAAAGCTCAGAAGGAAGAAGCACATTGCAGAAGTATCGTCAGGATCGATTGAAATATTGAGAAGTCAACCATTACAGAGGAAAAGGTGAGAAGTCTCAACAACCGTTCGATCAAGGAAACTTACAGTGGTGATCACCTCATATAATGGATGATGGGCATATGAGAAACCATGGGCTTGAGGATCGTTGGAGGATCGTGACCATCGATCTGCAATCCAGATCAATGGCAGGGATGAATTGCGGGGAGCGAAAGAAGAATTAAACTACTCACCAGTTACAATCCCACAATCTATCTGGATCGTCAGATCTCATAGCTTCAAATATCTATGACTACAGTTGATCCAACAAACAATGAGTTTAAGTCATATTAAATCGTGATCGTAAGATGCACAATCGCCAAATCTACGGTAGGGATGAATTGTGGAGATTGAAAGGAGAATTAAATGTCATGCTAGTTCCAATCCCGCAATTATTCAGGACCATCTGATCTTATAGCTTTGAAGATCAACATTTGTGGTTGACTCGCCAACATCGCACAACTTCCAATTGCGGAGTTTGGGTGACAAGTTAACTCACTTGCAAGTTGTGGTTCCGCAATCATCGTCGACCATTGATTTGCTTCGAGTGTCTTCATGACCGTTGGATCACATTTGAGTGGAAGGACAGAATAAGCGAGGTAAAAAGGCTGAGGGTTTGACTATCCAAATACCCTTCAGCCGTCAGATCAAACCTGAGCTCTCGTCACAACCGTTGGATCACATTTTGAGTGGAAGGATAGGATAAGTGAGGTAAGATCTGAGATCTCATTCATGCGAACTTCTGTCAGTCGTTGGATCATTATAAGTGGAAGGATAGGATAAGCCAAAAGAGAAGCACTGCATATAGATCGAGCTGTCGATCTAAGACCCTAATCGAATGAACATCCTTCACTTCGGTTTTAAATATGTGAGGAACTTACGCTCTGTCAGTTTGATATTTGAAATACCTGGAGTCGGGAAATCCGAAGTGAATAAGGATCATCGGATTTGGAGGACATAACGAGGACCATTGGATCAGAGATGTTGATCAGCAGACCACATCAGCAAGGACTTGTGGGAGATCCATGTCAGCGAACCTCATCAAAAAGGACATGTGGAAGACCACGTCGGCAAAGACACATGGCATAATCAAATGATGACAACTTTCAAGAGGAAATTGACTCATGCCATGTCAACAAGTGACGTAAGCAAGTTATGTCACTCTGGGAGAATTCCTTCGGGATTTTTACCATGAACGAATGTCAAAAGTCCCGAAGTCCCGAAGGACGAAGGTCTGAAGTTTCTCTCAATCGTCGATATGAGATACCATTAAGATACTATCCTGACCATTAGATCAAGGAGATGAACATGTGTCACATCAAGAGATCTACGTCGATGTCAGCAAGAATCTGTGATAGACCATGTCAGCATTCTACGTCAGCAAGGACACGTGGCACAGTCAGAGAATGACAAGTTTCAAGATGAATCAACATTTCTGGTACGTGCAAATCATGAATCAGAGTGACACGTGGCAACTACTCGACTCGTGACACGTCAGCAAGTGACGTAAGAAACTTATGTCACTCCGAGAGTTTTGCTTTGGGAGATATACCACCAACACTTTCCAAAAAGTCCTGAATCCTCAAATTTTGTTGTCCCGAAGTGGACACGAGACGTCCAATCTAAAATATCACTTCGAGAGCATTCTTGATCATCGTTCTACTATAGTGGAAGGATAGTGTAAGCGAAAATGTGAACCGACAGCAAGCGGTCTCCACCATTGATGACTTACACAGTAGGTGATCACTCCGGAGGAAAGAAGGGGTTTTGAGATTTGAAATATCTGAACCCCGGAGACACGAAAGGATCTCGACCATTGATCGAGAAAGGGACATGCATCAACATATTTTCAGCTCCAGAAGAATGATGTACATAGGAAAGAACGGGTTGATATTTGAAATCTCCGAATTCTTGAGACCCGAGGAGATATCAATCGTTAATCTGAGAGGGACACATGTCAGTCGTTTGCCAGCTATGAAATATTGACGTACAGAGGAAATAAGGGGCTGAGACTCGAAATCTCTGAAGTCTAGAGACCCGAAGGAGATATCTACCTTCGATCTGATGTTCGGTTGCACTCACAACTGTTGATCAAAATACAGTGGAAGGATAGTGTAAGCATAATACTCCGAAGACCCGTAGTAAATGGTGGCCATCCATCACAATGCTTGATTAATTCATGGTCATTGGATTAAAGAATGAAAGGATAGATGTAAGGATCGAAGATAAGAATTGATATGGTTCCGAGAAATAATGTGAACTGTCCGATTTGTTCGGCGATATCGTATTTGGGAGATTTCAAATATTTGAAGTCATGAAGACCCGAAGTCCCGACAATCGTCCATCTCATTGGATATTGAATCATGGCCATGGAATTGATAAGTCTCATGTTCTCATCTCACCTAACGTGAGGTCACCGTCGTCAGTCATATGGTCAAGAGATTTTAAAGGATAGAATGTATGGGTCGCTTAAATTGTTAAGCCTATGGTTCTACGCCATTGATCTTATGAATTGGTTTGAAGGAAGCATCGATCTTTGTTATCACAGAGATGAAGGAAATTGATCCATGACTGTGATTGATTGTAAAAGGAAAAGGGGATTTCAGGTGAAAAGTTGAAGACTCGAATTCATGAACTAGTTGTCCCAAAAGTTATCATAAATGAACAAGTTAGTTATAACGTGTTGCACAAGTCGGCTCAATAACTTAAACAAGTTTTGAGCATAAACAAGTATAAATACAACCATGATTGGTTCACTTGAAATGGTGTTGGTGGATGAAGCGTGGCTTGTGAAGTGAAGAGGCGGATATAGACCTGAGGTCCATTCGAATATAAGAGAGATGTAGAAGCGAAGATTGAGTGAATATATCAGAGGATAGATAAAGCAAAGAAGGCACAAATTTCAAAGAGAATATGAAATGCAGTGATGAGTGTTTTATGATATACCTCTGATCATGAGATAGAGTTGATTCTATAATGGATCACTACTACTGGAGTTGAATAAACTCTAGTTGGATAAACTGGGTTCTATCAGCAAGTTGGGTCTTGCCTGAGAGTTGGTGCTCTCCTAGGAGTTGGTGCTCCTTACTTCAGTTGGTGCTAGCACCAATCAATTGATGCTTGGAAAATCCTCTTTCACATATATTTATATTACGATATTCATAGCAATTATACAAAATCTAATACAAACATCTGGTGTCTCTATGTCCATTGTAATTATGATTTGATTATTCTTAATCTGTTCAAATATGTTTTAACTGCTAACCTATGAGAAGAAAAAGTCAGAATATTCCACACACTAATTCACCCCCCCCCCTCTTATTGTGGGCGTTCTATTCAACAAAAACATCAATTAGGGCCTCATAATGGCCCCAAAAGTTTAGGACCCGAAAAACTGCTAAAATTGTTAAATTGACAACCATGGTGACCTTTCTTCAGTATTTTCTTGATTCAGTGAGAATTGATAATTTATGGGGAGCCAACTTGTAGGCCCTAGAGGATATAAGTGTGAGCATCTTGAGTAAAGCTCATATATAACTCTCGATAATCCATGGTAATCGTTCCCAGAGTGCGAAGCCATTCAACACCCAAGAAAATATCACAACCTCCCATGGAAATGGAAAACATGTGAGTTTTCAGGTGATAATCGCCCATTTGGAGTTTGACATTCTCACAACGGCCCCAACATTTCATTGTACCACCATTAGTGATGATAATTTGAAAATTAGAAATTGGTCTCACAAATAAATTGACATCCTTATGGACCCTGCGATGAATGAAATTATGGGTTCTACCACTTTCAATCAACACCACTACCAGTCGATTTTTGATGTAGCCCTTGATTTTTAATGTCCATGGAGCAGAAATACCTACGAGGGAATGGAGAGATATGATAGGTTCCTTTGGTTCGACAGGAGATGTGACTAGATTGGGGATGGGGGAAGTGGGTTGCGTTTCCTATGTATCTCTGGCCTCACCTGACAGGTTGTCCTCGATAGAGGTGGTTGTTGACCCATCAATTTGGAAGAACTTTTTCTCAGAGTAATAGAAAAATCCTTGCTTCCATAATTCAACCATTTATGTTGGAGATACCTTTTGGACTTTCAAAGTTTGGGTTGAAGCATGAGTATCCCCTTGATGAGGGTGGTTGGGAAATATAGCATGAAGTGGTTTGGAATGAAGAATGGTCTCAGCCTCTAATGCTAATTTGCATGCCTACAACCAGGTAACAGGATGGTGCATGCAAACATGAGACTACATGGCATCCTTTAAGCCATTGATGAAGCATTCAACATAGAAATCAT
>SNQJ01S0190762.1:0-13256 GCA_010110895.2 Picea sitchensis | reverse complement strand
GGCAAACTCAAAAATGTGAATGTATGATGTGAATGGACCTTATGAAAAAGGTCGATGAATGTATATATTGCAGGACTGTTGAGAGGGGAAAATGCTGAAAAAGAGACCACGATGGATGAAGAAAGGTGGTGGAAGCCACCTGGGAAGGTGGCGTTAACTTCCACCGAAAATCAATACTGTATTTGGACTTCACTGGCTCGGAGAACCAAGAGCGGCTCGCTGGCCCGAATTAAATGTCTCACAGGATGGTAGGTAAGTGGCTCCTTAGGAATTAATGAGGGATGGGGGAGGTGAACCGCCCATCCGTAGGAGTTCAGACCTGACCAGTGCACGAAAAATTGCACCACATGCAACCTCGCAAGAGGAAAAGGTGTGAGGGAGAGTCGGTATGGGCATACGCGAGGGGAGGAGAAGAAGAACTATGGAGATATGCAGAGTGAGTGATAGCAGAGAGGAAGGAGAGTAACCTTCGCTCCTGGTCACTGGTAAACAGACACGCAGTCTCACAACATCATGGTCTCAGCTCGGGGGTGGCTAGTGGTAAATTCGTTGGGAGTCACTGAGCCTATGGTTGGGTGGAAACGCGCACCCCTCTTAGTAGTTGCATAACCCCTGGTGTTACTTTTGATAAGTGTTTTGCCTCTGGCACCTTGATATATATATATATATATATTCTGACATTTATGCTCATAAGCTGTGAAATTGTAAATGATTTTAGTGTAAGAATGTTTGTATGGTGTTTTGATCAGTACTGGTAGTTGCATGTTTATAATGGAAAGACTACGCATGGATTATGTTTCATATATCGCTATTTATATGCATACTGATCTAATTCAGACTTCACGTCTGGTTCTTGGGAGAGATATATCCTTATTTGCCTCAGATAGTACCCTGGGTAAACCTACCCATAAAGACACCCTCCTTGAAAAGTTTACTAAGAACATGGAAAGAGGATTTGAAGGCGCAAGGCCTTAGAAACCCTATACGAGGAAGAGTGATCCTCTAGGAATCCAGAAATGGCAGCATAAGGATAAGTATTGAATCGACGGACGAGATCCCGTCGGGAGATCTGTGGTCACTCATGGCCATCAGATCGGAAGAAGAAGCTGAGGCATTAAATGCCTTAACCCTGATAGGTGTTGATTGATGGGCGAGATCCCATCGGAGGATCTGTGGTCACTCATGGCCATTAGATTGATAGAAGAAATGAGGGAGTTAAAATGCCATAACCCCTTTTTCCTTTGTCCACGTGGATAGTGAAGAAATTGGGATCGTAGATCCCCAAGGTCCATGAGAGTATCTGGACCGTTGATTTTTCCACATTCAGGAAGCCATGGGATAGTGAATAGGTTAGGAATCAATCTGAGCTGTCAGATATCGGCTAGAAAACCTGACAGCCGTTGGATCTATCAGGAGATACCCGAGGGTTAAACCCCCAGTGAATAGGGGCAAAAGCCCCGAAGTAGATTTGGGCCGTCTGATTAAAGGAGGCTACGTGTCGCGAGATTTCCCACTTCGAGAAATCAAGAATCGAGAACTCGGGAGTTCTAGTGAGGAGAGATCGGGACGTTCCATGGTGGAAACCCTGAAGCAGCTTTGGACCATCCGATTACGGGAGGCTATGTGTCGCGAGATTATCCATTTCGGGAAATTGGGGATCGAGGATTCGGGAGTCCCATTGTCAAGAGGTCGAGCTCTCGACTTGATAAATCCCGATGGAAATAAAACTGTGGTCATATGAGAAGAGGTCATATTAACCAAGGCTTAGCCCAGGGGGATAATTGCCGATCGAGGCTCGTTCGACACTTCGGCATTTCGGCACTCGGAATACCGAAGGGCATGCTCCCCTGTGCCCACAAATCCCAAAATTCAGACTTGCAAACTCCCACCTGTTAGCATGAGGGTTAAGTCTCGATCAATGGATGTGATCCTTTTGGAGGATCCAGAGTCTATGACAACTGTTATATGTGGGGAAAGGAACGCGGAGGATAGTTCCTCTACCCCTCTTAGCCTTTGCAAGCGATGAACGGATGTGATCCTTTCGGAGGATCCAAAGTCTGGGATGACTGTTAGATGTGAGGAAGATATGCTGACGTTAAGTGGGGGTGCAAATGCGCATTAGGATAATGGCGAGCAGATCTGGATGACCAGAATCCACATGCCCAGATCTACGACTGAGGCTTCATTCCGGAGCCCCCTTGTCGTTCTGCCTTTAGCGGTGGGGGGGGGTTCATAATCAGACGTGCAACTCTTGAACGTTCATGATTAATTCACCTTGATCAATGGTGCTCAGGCGAATTCCAGACGCCCCTCGCCATTCTTCCTTTAATGGGGGGGGGTCTGGAATGGTGTGGTGTGTGAAGTGGGCCCGCTCCTGTCACGTCGCCTTCCATGTCTTGTTTCTCTCTTGCCACCTGTATTCCACTTAACCGTGCGATGGGGCCCGTTCCTATTGGCCACTCACTAGCCCTATTGGGATTCGGTGTTTGCCGAGTTGCCTATTCCTGTTGGCCATTCGCTAGCCCTGTCGGGGTTCGTTGTTTTGCAGAGTTGAATGACTCGACGCTCTTGGAGCACTGAGATGCGAAACGCGAAGAGGTGCCATAATTGTTGGACCTGTGGTCCTGACCCACGATCACATGGGAGCATACGAGGGAAGAACTAGCTGAAGCTAGGCCTCCATAGATATTTCGGGGGTTTTGATTCTCAAAGAATAGGCAAAAAATTTGATTTCCATAGTGGGTGCATTATAGAGTTTGAGCATGTGCTTCTGTCGAGTCCTCCATGGAAGCAATTCAAGAAAGTGTCGTTGCCTGCTTTCTGAAAATTATACAAGAATACATTAATGGAGTGCTACTTTTTGATGAGGCCTCCTATGGGACTTCATCCTCATAACATCATGAATAATTGTGTGGCTCTGGTTTTGTTGATAGGTTTGATAAACTGCACCAAGATTTGAGTAAGATCTTAGCAGGCAAAGATTGTGATAAGAAGCTCATCTTTCTTAGATCAGAGGTAAAATTTACTTGTGATTATGATGTTGATCATTATATTTATAAGATTGAAAGGCTCTCGAATCAAATTGGGTCTTCTAGTTATGGAAGCGAACTAATTTTGAAATGTTCACATCCAAAGAAGACCCATAAGGCCATGCTAATGCAATTCAACGAAGAAACATCTGTAGCGCCATTTTCATTTTCAGGTGACCTGGTCAAAATGAGTATTAAAGGGAGTAAAGGGAACACAAAATGAACCTTTGAAGTTTTCAATAGCATTTCCATCGTTGTTCAGTACTAGTTTGAGTCTCTGATTCCCAAGAAATTGTAGTGTTTACATAGAAACATCGGTTTTGTAGCACTGCTGGTTACCAAAGTGGGCACTTGTTGGAGGCAGGAAAAAGTGGAAAGAAAGATGATTTTGGGAAAGAAAACATGCATGAAGAAAGTGACATATGGAAGGAAGAACAACACAGGCGCATGCACGAAAGACCTAACGATGATAGGGTTAGGGTTTTGGTAAGGTATTGTAAAGGTTGAAGAGCCAAAAACGTATAAATATAGATACTTAGGTATCATAAGGGGTTCAAATTTTCTAGAGATAAGTCATTATTGTAGAGAGAGCTTTTATAGCGAACCAATATGTAATATTTTGTTGTATGATCTATTTTGGTAAGATGTTGAGCTAGAGAGGATGAAGGAGGATAGATCTTGAGGGTTAGATCGTAGGCTAAGGAGCCTGGTGTGATATAGTCCGCCTCATATAGATCTTACCCAATGGGGAAGAGTTGTAAGCATGTGACGCTGTAGTGATATAACGACGATAATAAAAGAGTTGAAAGACAAATCTTTGTGGACGTAGCTCAGGAGGGGGTGAACCACAGTAACATCTGTGTTATGTGATGAATGCATGCATATCTTATTGTTTTTAAGTAAATATTGCTATACTGAATGAATGAGTTTCTATATTTCCTTATTATTCACAAATGACAGTGTATTGCATTTACAAGTTAGAATAATGGTCTAATATACAATTCTCATATCTCACACTCAATCCTAGGTTGTAAACACATGAGTATTACAACCACCCATTAAAGCTATCTCGGGTGAGACTGCACAGAGCACTCGGTGCGCTGCGTTGCCTTCTGGTTTACCAGGAGGGCCGGTAGTTTTAGAGGCTTTGTTGGAAACCCAAACATACATGAACCCTGGGTCAATAAAATCAGACAGAATATGAGAAGAGTAACCAACAAATGGTTATGTTGTCGTTGGTAGGAACATGAGAGGATTGAGTAGATGAGATAGGTTGAGCAAGAGAACAGTGAAGACAATAAGAAAGCAACGATCCATTAGAAGGGATGTTGAGACCATGGAATCCAATAAAAGCAGAGATTGAAACTTGGCTAAGAACCAAAGAGCTAGAGTTTGCACGGAAAGATAATCGAAACCCTAGAATAACACCCTCCAAATATCTTGAGAAATATGTGTTTACTGATTTTCATGAAGTCTTTTTCTGTGATTTCCCACACTTATTGCAGGAGTGGATACTAAGGTTGAAGGATAACCACCCAATGAATCGGATCCAACAGTTAGAGTGGACCCCAGTACAGATCGAGCAATTACATTAGGTGAACAACAAATTCACCCGCGCAATAGATTTTTGGCTTGATAGTATTGTGGCAGGTTTTATAACAGAGTTTGTAGTAGACATAACAAAGTCATACAATGCAGCGGAGCGAGAGTTTCTATGCGGACCTCGAGGAAGGTACATTCGATCGTTGTATACTTCTATTAAGATACTGCTATATAATAAGGGTGTAATGACAATGGAGTCAGACAACTAAACTTCCCTGCATGCATGGGGGAAGGGGGGAAGCACTGATAGAAAGAGGAGAAATGGAAGAAGGAAAGGATAAGGGAAAGGAGGAGGAACCCTTCAAACCAATCATGATGGACGATGACCATATCGAGTAGATCATGTCGGTAGCTGGAAAGATGCATAGTAGAGTGCCTTATCAATACAAGGTGAATACCAAGAAGAGAGTCGTAGCCATGAGGGAAGTCTTGGAAAGTGATGAGAAAGAGGTAGAGGATCTCTGAGTTGTGGAGAAGATTGAGAAAATACTGTGCACAACATATGAGAGGAAGATGAGAGGGCCAAGAACATGAAGATAAGGTAGCAATCCTATCCATATTAATGTCAGTGTGGAACCCATAAACCCATGTGTGACTAATACAACAAAGAGAAAACCATCGTTTAGACAACCAAAGTTTAGAAGCAGTCAGACAACAGGAAGTACATCTACAAAAGGAACAACAAATGGAGGGGCCAATTCAGGAAGCACTAGTCAAGTATATACACCATGTGGAGGTAGTAGTTTAGCATTCAGAATGACATGACATGATCCCACCATCAGGTTACTAGAATTTCGAGCAGAAGCAACAGAAGACCCTGAGAAACACTTGTTCATTTGTGCAAAGATATGGGAAGCAAAATAGATCACTGATGAAGATACTAAACTTTCACAGTTAGCTATTACGCTAAGAGACCATGCATTTTACTAGTACATGATTCTAGATGCAAATAGTGCACCTGGGATGACAAGGACACTGACAAACATTAAGAAGTTATTGATTAATGAGTTCCAAAATCTGAGTTCAGAGGATCAGTACATGAATGAGATGATCGAAATTAGACAGAAACCGAGAGAATCTGTACGAAAAATTGACCAGATATTCAAGTGACTGAAGGGAAAGTTGAAATATCTCATGACTGATATGAAATATAGGCACCTGTTCGTCAATTCACTGTTACCAAACTTAAAATATCCATTGCGACAACAAAATTTTCAAATGTAGGCATCCCTGCAACTAGAAGAAAACCAGTATCAACAGATAGACCCATCTATCAAAGAACTGAAGGAGGATATGAAGAACTTAATGTTTCAAATAAACCAAAATAAGAGAAAGGACAAAAAATAAGTTGTTTGGTGTACTACATGTAGGACGGAAGGACACTACAGGAATGAATGTCCAACATTCACACAATATATAGTAGAAGGAATGCCAAATCCATTACCAATAGGAGGACTATGGTGCAGAGTCTATACGAAACCGGGCCACGATCCGTATCATGACCCAATGATGTAGAAATACCAGACAGTCCCAAAGAGTTCATATTGCAACTTTTTCAAGTTAGTGGGCCATGATGAAAAATATTGTAGAACCATGGAGCTGATGAGAGAGAGGACATCAGATGCATATAGAGTGCAGGCAGAAATGATGACTAGGCAAGCCGCACCACAGTTTAATCAAGTTCCATCTCCATACAAAATTGGGCAACAACAGTATAATACTGCACAACAACCATATAGTACCACACAACCGCAATACAACACAACACAACCTCCGTACAATACCACACAATATAATCAGACGCCTCAGTATAACATGCCGAGAGGAGATCGAGCAGGCTACAGAGGTGGAGGACGAGCAAGAGGAGGTTTTGGACAAGGTAGAGGACCAGTGGTATGTCACAATTGCCAACAACTAGGACATTATGCAAGAGAATGTTGACTTCCACCAACAACTTGTATGTATTTTTGTGCATCAAATCACGACACAGAAGAATGTCCAACACTATTAGTAAAGATCCAAGAAAATAGGAACCAAAACAACCAGAATGTTCAGTGGATTTTAGATGAAGCAAGGGATGAAGGATGAAACATCAACATAGTTACCTATGGAGAAGAGAAAACAGGAAACAACACAATCTGACAAGAGCCAACACAAAACCAGTGGGTGAAGAAGAATACCGAACCAAGGAAGTAGTTCGACACACAAAAAGAGAAGGAGGTATTTAAGAAAGCAAGACAATAATTTCAGAAAGAAGACATGGCGTCGACTTCAACTGTGCAGCAAAACAAAGAAGCACTGGAGTATGAGATGCCTCCATTATTGGATCATACCAATGAAATGCAACCCGTGGGACAAGTAAGTACAAGCAAAGGATTTTTGCAATCATGTGTAAAAGTATTAAATGATCCATCATCTATGAAAATATTGCAAAACATATTAGAAAGATGTAGCATCGAGACAGAAGGAAACCTCGAATAGAAGACAATCAATCACCTCCATACAAGGAGAAGAACGAGTAAGGAGTTCAATCTGAATGCCAATATAGGAGATTTCAACATGGGAGATATCATACTGGATCTAGGATTTGAAGTAAAAATCTTACAAAAAAAGACATGGAAATGCATGGGAGATCCCACACTAGGATACTCACCTATCCAATTGAAACTAGAAAACCAACACAAAGTTCTACTAATCGGTAGACTGAAAGGAGTGATAGTAGACCTGGATGGAGTGCGCACTAAAGTAGATTTTGAAGTCATTGAAATAGTGGATGACACAACACCTTACCCAACATTGCTTGGTCTGGAATGGGCGTTTGACAACCAGGCCATAATCAATCTAAAGACAAGAAAGATGGCATTTGAGTCAAGAGAATACAGGGTCATCGCACCATTTGAACCATTAGAAGGGGAAAGGTTTCTAGAACCTACTTTCTTAGACCTAGAGGAAATCAACCAGTTGTATAGAACAACTGCGCGATGAAGATTACGTAAAACCAACTGCAGATGGGATACTCAGTTGGTGGAGCATTACTTCATGTGCAACAAACTCAGACACCGGTCTAGAAAACTGGCAACAAAGGATACATGAAGTTTCCACGAGAAGATGTGCATGAATAGAACGCACACAAAGATGGGTTGGCACAGAGATAAGGGAACCACCTAGTTTCCATGCAGTAAATGACTTGGAAACCTTCTTGGCATAGTATGAAGACGAAGTCTTGGAGAATTAGAGACTCTTAGCACTTGATATAGCACTCAAGGCCACACCTGCAAGATGGTGGGGCAGACACAAAGAGACAATCACAAATTGGTACCAATGTAAGTTGTTACTGCGCATAAGGTTTGATGTAGAACATGAAGACAACAAGCAATAGAGGTACGATGGACACGGGAAACCAACGGAACACTTGGATAAGTGAAAAACACTGTGGAAATTGACACCTCCAGAGGAATGGCCTCATCAGTTCATACACACACTAGAGGGAATACCAGCGAACTGGTATGCAGACCGGGAACTGCGACCTGGATGACATTTCAATAGAATTTTACAGTCACTTTCTCATTCGAACATGAGAACCCCAACATAGATGCATCTCTGAAACTTATAAGAGGCGTGATATTCATCAAGGAACTGGAAGTAGAGTACATAACATAGGAACAACAACGAAACAAACAGACAGTCAAGGAACTGTTTTCATGTTACCATGTGCAAGAGGAAGCACCAGATGAAGATGATCGACATGATATTCAGATTGAAGAAGTAGAAGGCGAAAGAGAAGTGGAGGGTCCACTGATAGAATCAGAAGTTATTGCCACGCTGATAAAGGTAAATAAATTTAACATTGGGACAGTTGAGAACCCCAAATGACCAGCATTGGAGATTATTGGGATGAGCAAACAATGGATAGCATTATAGAGTTATTGCTCGAATATAATGACCTATTTCCCACAACATTTACAGAGATGAAGGGTATAGCAGGAGAGCTAGGGGAGATGAATATACCACTCAGACCTGAAGTGAGACCGATTAGACAACGACCATACAGATTGAACACAATATAAAAGCATAAAGTCAAAGCTGAGATCGACAAGATGCTCAAAGCCGAAATCATAGAACTAATTGAAGAACCATAATGGATAAGCCTGATTGTAGTGCAGGACAAAAAACAAGGAGGGATAAGGATATGCGTAGACTTGAGGAAGTTGAAAGATGCATGCCTACGTGACTCATTCCCTACACCTTTCACGGATGAAGTGTTAGAGAACGTAGGAGGACATGAATCTTACTCATTTACTGATGGATTCTCAGGCTGCCACCAAATCAAGATAGCATAGGAAGACATATACAAGACCACATTCACTACGGAATGGGGATCCTACCAGTACACAGTCATGCCGTTTGGACTGAAGAATGCACCAACAATATTTTCCAGAGTAGTCATCGTCGCGTTTAAAGAATTCATCCACCAGTTTCTCGAGGTATACCTGGACGATTGGAAAGTCTATAGTTTGTTGAAAGACCATGTGGAAGTCTTATGACTGATGTTAGAAAGATGTAGGCAGTGCCAGATATCACTGAACATAAAGAAATGCATATTTGGAACACCGTTTGGGATACTATTGGGCCATATAGTATGAAAACAAGGTTTATTAGTAAATCTTGCAAAGATTGCAATAATTGTTAACTTACCACCACCAAAAATAGTCCGTCAACTAAGAGCGACGTTGGGACACACAGGATACTACAGGAAATTTATTAAAGGGTACGCGTAGATTATTGCACCAATGGAAAATTTGTTAAGAAATGATACAAAGTTTCAGTGGAACGACGAGTGTCAACACGGTCTGGATACCCTTAATGAAAATATGGTCACCATGCCAATATTAGTATTTATAGACTGGGAGAAGACATTCCATGTGCATGTAGATGCATCAACCATAACACTTGGAGCTATCTTGTCGCAACCAGGAGTGGGAGAATTGGATCACCCGATAGCATTTGTGAGCATAAAGTTATCAGAATCAAAACAGAACTATAACACTACAGAAAGGGAAGGCCTAGCTATGGTCTATGCAATGTATAAGTTCATACATTACTTATTGGGGAAACACTTTAAGATGTTCACAAATCACTCAACCCTTAAATACCTATTCAACAAGCTAGTGTTGGGGGAGGGGAGAATATCTCGATGGTTACTACTATTTCAATAATTTGACTTTGAAGTAATAGTTAATCCAGAAAAACTGAACGCGGGACTCGACCACCTATCAAGGGTCACAAATGGAGAAGAACCTACAAACTTAGAGGACAAATTTCCAGATGCATAGTTATTCTCAGTCCAGATCATTGATGAATACTTTGCATATATCATTCAGTACTTGAGCACAGGTATTGTGCCACAAGAATATAACACCATGCAGAAGAAAAACCTGGTAGTCCGAGCTGCAAACTATCAACTGATCGCAAGAAACTTATACAAAATGGGTGTAGATAACATCTTACAAAGATATGTGTTAGAACAAGAAAGACCATGCGTTATAGCAAAAGCCCACGAAGGAATATCAAGAGGGAATTATGCAGGAAAAGCTACTGCACAGAAGGTATTGCACGTAGGACTATGGTGGCCAATCATTCACCAACACTCGAAAGAGTACTACCAGAGATGCGACATCTGTCAAATGGTAGTTAAACCCAATAGAAGGGATAAGATTCCATTACAATCACAAGTAACATTGCAGGCATTCAATAAGTGGGCAATAGACTTTGTAGGACCAATCAAACCACCAACAAAAATAATAGGAGCTAGGTACATTATCACCGCGATGGAGTACCTAACAAGATGGGAGGAAGTCGCACCAATGAAGGATTACAACACAGAAACAACATCACACTTCCCATTTGAACAAGTAATCACTCGATTTGAGTGCCCAAGAGTTTTGATGAGCAAACAAGGCACTCACTTCATAAACAACACCATCAATGCTATGACTGAAGATTTGGAATTCCATCATCAGAATAACACACCATATCACCCATAGGCAAATGGCACAGTAGAAGCATTTAACAAAATCCTTGAGAATGTGCTGACAAAGATCTGTAACTTCAACAGGGATGACCGGGACCTCAAAGTACCAGCAGTATTATGGACCTACATGACTACGTGTAAAATTTGAGAGGGCACATGCCATTTAAACTGGTCTATGGCCAAGAAGCAGTGGTGCCATTAGAATTTTTAGTACCAAGCTTGCGCTTAGTAGCAATCACACATATGACAGAACGAGGCGCAATACAAGAGTGACTAAATTAGTTAATGAACATGGAGGAATATCATACCTTAGCAGGGTTCCACCAACAAGTTTATAAATCAAGGGACAAATCTTGGCATGACAAACAAATCAAGAAGAAAACCTTCAAGGAAGGAGATCTAGTATTGATGTATGACAAAAAATCGTTTCAGCACCCAGAAAATCTAAGAATGCACTGGCTAGGACCGTATGAAGTAAAATCTATCACAGATGGAGGAGTTGTATAGTTGAGAGACTTATCAGGTGCATAACTCAGAGGGATGATCAATGGGAGCTGACTGAAGTTGTACAAGGATAGTTGACCATCCACCACGCAGTAAAAAAAAAAAAAAAACTTATATCAAAAGGAACCAACAGAGGCACCAGAGGCATAGTGCGTCAGATATAGAAAGGGAACACATACTTAGGAACACAAAATCAGCAAGAAGAATGAAAATGACCAGGTAAAAAGGGAAACAAGTGGGAAACAGAAAGAGGACAAAAGCAGTTCGAAATGACGAAGTTATGCAGAATTGAATGCCAGAAAGGACCGATGGGATGCCACATTAATCGTGCCAACTGGAGATGGTAAGGTAGAGTAATGACAAGTATGAAAAGACCGTAGGTGCATTGAACCCGTAATTAAGGTAGCGTCCTTGAAAAGATTCATGTAATGCCCATACAACACACAGACGTGGCATCAAAGAGTCGATTTGGGAAAAGAGAATAGACAGAGAGCGACAGAGGCTAAGGAGCATAGAGCAGAGTTCACAGAGGTCATAGAGACCATTCTAACTCAACAAACCTTCGACATTCACCACCATGGCACCTCCAAAGCAAGAAGAAGCAAGCTAGAGTTCTAGACAACCCAGAGTTAGAACCAAGTCACGAGTACAATTGGAAGAAGGCGAACAACATCCGTTGAAGATCGTCAATGTCGATGAAATCCCATCCCTAGACACAATACCGATGAAACCCACACCTGTAGTGAAAGAAAACCAACAACTAACAGCAAAGGGCATGAATAGAGATAGACCAGCAGAGGTATAGGAGAAACAGGACGCAGAAACCCTGAAGGAGGTGCAATTAGAGAACACTGAAGCAGCTCCGAGAGTCAATGGAACGACGCCGAATCTGGAAGAAACAATTGAACCGGATGAATCTCAAACAACTGTCTCAGACCACCCACCGGAAGGAACAATAGAAAATGTCACAGGTTGGCCGAAATGGTATTCCGAAGCACAAATGGGAGTCACTGGAACCTCGAGCTATCCACCACCGAAGAAAGACAAGCAGCAGGTACCTAGGTCACCTCACAAGTAACCCATCACAACCCTCATTCTACTATGTATACCAGATGGGGTACGAGTGGAATCAGGATTGCTAGGGAAGATTGACAGGACAAAATACTCAGACCACGATGTAGAAGATGTAGACAAGTTTTCAGAATTTGCAAAGAAAGTATACTTAGATACTGTGGGCATAAATCCGGTTGGGGAACCAATTGAGTAGCCAGTCCAATGGGCAGCAGGGTTGGCGAAAATAGGAATTTTAGGTCTGTTGTATCTACCACATATTGGCAGAGGTTAGTACGCAAGCGGGTGCATCAAATAGTTGTTAGCATTCACCCATGGAGGGGACATATGGTTGGACAAGCTCGTCTTGATAGACATAGAGCTTATTGTGAACACAACAGGGTTGCCATCCTGGAGCATGGATCTCGCACAGTTTCTTGACATCAAATCCAAGGAGAAAGAACTAGTGGAAGAGATGAAGAAGAAGTATGGTACCGACAGGGGGACATGAGTAATCATTATCAAGAGGATCAATGATGTCACAACACAAATGGGCGCAAAAATGTTAGCCTGTAAGCTTCTAAGAAAATGCCGTAGGGAGGAAGTTCTGGCTGGGGTTGTCGCAGTTACAACTCAATGCGTCGAGGGCACCATAGTTAGTTGGGCACCCTATCTCTTGAATTTATTCCTGGATGACTGCAAGGATTCACAGGATCTAGGAACAATGTTTCACTATTCATGGCTAATCATGTTAATAGCCTTTATGGATTGGAGCAGAAAGTCGCAGGAACATACGACAAGATCTAAAAGACTGTGTAGACGGATGAAACCACAACAGTAGAAAAGATTGATACAATTGCGCAGGAAATCAATCAATATCATAAGGAGATCGAGAATATCCAAGAGCAACTCACACCCACTACTCCATCAGTAGTAAAGGAGCAAAGGAAGCAGTAAGCAATAGAGCAGTTGTTATAACCCTAAAATGCACCATACAGGATTACCTGGCATCAGGCCAACTCATGCCTCTTCCTAGCCAA
>SNQJ01S0190761.1:0-18064 GCA_010110895.2 Picea sitchensis | reverse complement strand
TTTGAATTTCACAGAAACAGGATTGGGGTGAAGGATAATCCCTTTCTTGTTGAGAGGGAGTGTTGAAAAGTCAACAAGAAACATGTGTCTAATTTAGTTTTCCCTTAATTAAATTAGACAATAAATATTAATCTATTATCTCAATCATAACTGAGTGATTTGGAATTGTAACAGAATTACAAGTGTAGTTAAGTGAGTTCAGCTTAGTTGTATTAGTGTGAGTTCAGTGAATTAATTATTCATTAATTCACAATCAGTTAACTCGCATGCAACTAATGATTCGCCATGGTTAACTACATGCATGTTAGTTCCAATGGACACCAGTTGAGATAACAGGTGAAAGGGACAGTTGGCTATCAGTTGTGATTTGTTCACACATGCAATGGATATGCTTATGAGCATGTGCAAACAATTCATTCGATTCATTGTGAGAATTCGGATTGCAAAGATTGTGCAGAGGAGGCTGGCTGTCTGGACATGGAAATTGGCATAGGTATTTGCTAATTTGTGTATGACAGTGTGAGACGATTGTATTGTACTGAGATCTCTTGGATTAGAGTTTTGTATGAGATTGTTTCATGATTAATGATATACATAATATATGATAGTGGGGTTTTTAGCTTTATGCTTTCCCGGTAAAACTTCTGTGTTGTGTGTTATTGATATTTCACTTTGTGCATTGTGGTTGTGATCGTGGTTTAAATTGATTCCACAAAAGTAATAGTAGAAGCGATTCTATATTTAACAATAGCGGAACTTGTTAGATCAGAAGAAATGCAGGAATACATTAATTTGTATCGAAATTTCTACAGTCCTAACCCGCACATAGGTAGATCAATATATTCGAATGTAATAAAAGTCAATATTAATAAGGCCTTTCAATAAAATAGAATAAGGCGGATGTAAGAATACCTAATAGAAGCTTCCACTTCTAGAAGGATCTTCCTCTATATGCTTCTCTTAATAGACATATTTAGTATAAATAAGGGTCGAGGATATGAAAACCCTAGCTGGGAGATTATTGTAATAGAGCGTTGCTCGACTGGAGGTTGCCCCCTCAAAGAGGCCCGTGCTTTTTGAATCAAAGTTGTATTTATGTTGTTGTTCTTATATCATTTATGTTTTATTGTGGAGATTATGCTGGTTATATTACTGTTATTCTTCCATTTCTAGCATTTTATTTCTGTTCTGCATACTTTTTATATCTGGTATATTACAGATCACTTAAAAATAAATTCCAAAGATACCATAAAATCAAAGTGTATAACAAGAAGAGAAATAGATACCTCAAACTCCTGCAAATGTTGTTAGAATATATACCATGTTAAGTAGACCCCTTGAACGATACTCTCCTTCATTGTATTATTTATTGTTGACTGATTCTAGTGAACAAGAGTGTTATGAAGAGGCAATGCAGGTAGACACAAAAAAGAAGTCGGAGCAAGGAAGGAAAGAGGAAATGGATTCCCTGGTAAATAACCAAACTTGGGATTTGGTTTAGTTTCCTACAAGAAAAAGAGTATTAAAAAATAAATGGGCTTACAAGTTGAAGGAAGAAGATGGAGGGAAAAAGCAGTACAAGGATAGACTTGTTGTAAAGGGGTTTGCACAAAAGAAAGTTATATATTTTGATGAAATATTTTCTCTTGTTGTTAAAATGACTTCAATTAGGACTATTGTTGGCACATGGGCAGACCCAGGGTTCAACGCTCAAGAGCACACCAACAAATCCCTAACTACCGTCCCTTTCGAAAACACCTGCGAAGAAAATGAAATCTCACCTAAGGTAGAGGCAGGGGTGGTTGCAAGACTCAGGTGTCTGCAACCTTAGTTGGAACACAAATCTGTGATTATATTGTCTACAGGGCACCTAGCATCGATCATTCATCAATATTCAACCCTTATTATACTTCGTAGACATCACAAAGCATCGCGGTGTGCACTCAGATCTACAGTATTTCATCACTTAACCATAGTAACCCAGATCAGATCCAATAGATCATCACTAAGCATCCTCATACACCTCTGATCTAACAATCATATATATCTAAGAAGAACAGAGCATAAATGGATATATCAAAGCACATAGCATAAGAAAATATGAACACATTGAATCAAAGCATAGAGTATAACACAGAGATTTAGGTGGTTCACCCCCCACCCTAGGGCTACGTCCACAAGATCTTCTTCTTTATTATCATCTTCAATCTGTTACAAGAACAAAGCCTCCAAACCCTTCTTCGCCTAGGATAGAAGATATGTGCAACTCACCAGATCCTTCTTCCTTGTGTTACAACACTTATCTTTCTATAGCAACCTCACAGTAACTTGCACTTAGCCTTGCAAACCTTACACACTTTGCACAGAGAAATTATTCAACATCACATAGATGTACTACCAATTTCACTAAGAAATCACATCTACTACTTATTATATTGCCTATCCTTCTATTTATACATTACAAAAGTGGTCCTAAACATGGGTAAACCCATAGGTTGACATCCCTTTCCCATTACATTAACCCAAAACCCTCAAAGGGGCACAAAAGTGGACCGAGATCCCGTGATCTTTGGTTCTTTTGGCGCTCCATATTTAACAGGCTTTCGAAGTCCAAAAATGGTCAAATATGACCAAGTGTTCCTCAAAACTTGGTCAAGGACCAACAGGCCCCCAAAACTCAGCTTTGATTCATCCCAAGTCACTCAGGTCTAAGCAGTTCTGCTTCGACTTTTCACTGTGCTATGGCCTCTTGTTCTGCGAACTCTTGGATAAGTGCGTTATTCACTGGCCCTTGAAGGAGTTGCTTTGTTGAATGCATGATCTACTCTAGCTCTGTTCCTTGGCTCTCAATCCCTGTAAATAGCTCACATGCCTTATCATGCATAGGTTGAAGTTGTTGAGTTACTTCCACTACCCTGCTCTGGATCGTATGGATATGTTGGTGGGCAGTGCGCTGCTTGTGATACCCCTTCATTCTCTCTATGGGTGATAGGGCCTTCAACTATACCTGTAACTTTTCATCTTCATGCTTCACCTCCTGGAGCTGAGACTCCAATTTATGTAATTATGGATTCTTGGTTAGGTTATCATATATCTACGAACTTCTGCTAATTAACTGTTTTCATTCCTCAGTGAGTGCTTTTATACTTTCTACTGTTCTTCGGGAAGTCATTTTTCGCTGGTTGCATTCTTCTTGTGGGGTGCTTGGTATGGCCTGAAGTTCTAATTCCACAACTCTTTGTTGAAGTTGTTGAATAACTTCAGCAAGCTTCATCACTTGCATTCTATGGAGTGCTCTGCCTTCTTCTCTAAGCCAGTCACAGAGAGAAATACTCTGTTGGCTAATTCTTCAATCCTGATTTGCTTCGTGAGCAACTGCTCTTTCTATTTTTGTATCTTCACTCTGTCTTCTTCAAATTTCACTTGGAGAGTGTCCTTCTCTTGTTGTGTAGCTCGACGTTGTTCAATGATTTCCTCTTGTGATTTCTTTAAGGCCTGGGTGGCCTACGCTATTTCTTCATGTGCTTTCTGAAGGCGTACTTCGACTGTGTCAACAATCTTGTGAAGTTGAACTGGTTCATTTCCCTCTTTTATTGTTCCTTCTAGCAGTGGTGCAGTGGAGACTATGCGGCTAGACTGAAGTGCATGTTACACTCTTTGGAGCACGATCTCAATTTTGTTGTACATTGTCTCTTGCTTGGCTTCCTACTTTTCTGTTATCTCATATATATATTCATTCATAGTTGTGATGAGGAAACTAAATTCATCTAGAGTGAGTGTGGTCTGCAGCTTAGTTACGGGTGCTTTTGATTTCTTTCGGGAGGAAGGTTCCAGAAGCGAACCCTTCCTTTTATTTATGATTTCTACTTTGTCTTTTGGTATTTGTTCGATTTCTTCTAAGTCTTCACCATCACCTCCTTGGTCTGGGGTAATGGAATCCATCTTCATAGATAGGTTGTCTATATCCTGGACTTCCTCAGTCTTCTTCGTCTTATTTGTTTTCTTTGTCTTACTAGGCTCAGGTGTATTATGCACAGCTTCTGGGTTGTCAATGTCGGACAGTTCTGCGGGGTCTGCTAGAATAAGGAGGTATGTTGACCATTCCTTGGTAATCTCCTCTAGGTATTCTTCTATCATCTTATAATAAGACTGAATATGTTTCTTGTTCTCATCAACGCGTGCTGTAATATATATAAAATGGTGGTCTACACTGAACTTTATCAAAGGTCGAAACCTGTGTAAAGTATTCTGTGTCATGTGAGGCTCGGACTGGATGGGGAGCTTTAACTGGGTGTAGTAGGTATGAAATATGGCATTGGATTTCCACTACTTTTTCATGTCGTTCGAGTACCACAATGTACTAAACTTCACAGCCAGTGGTTCAAAGGGGTCAATGTCGGGGAAGGTTTCACCTTCCAGTAGCTCCCATGCAACGAAAGCTATAAGTATCAAGAGACAACTAAAATGAAATTGCTGCCCCTAATCCTGGGCTTCTCTGAAGTCATTCTCTAGTTGATTCACTAGGTACTTCACCCAGTTCATCTGTAGTCCCTCTACGCACTTCCCTGCAAGATCGACTACAAAGCCAGATACTTGTGTTGGTCAATTCTTGTGTACCAACTTCCCCACGATTAGTTGACAGGTGAGGCAAACTGCGCCACTTTCAATAGAAGCCACCTTGTAACCTTGCACACCTTTCTCAACATCTCCATAAGCTTCTTTGATCTTCTAAGAAAGAGCACAATCCACGGTCTTCCCAGGATAGTAATCATGGGGATCAGGACCCTGCATGCTAAGCCCGGTGATCCGATTGATTGGCACTGGATCAATTGTTATGTGATGGTTTAACCATAAGTGTCCTCCATGGTAACTTTCTAGTAGCAGCTTCACACAAGCATTCACCTCCTGGTGTCTTCCAAAGTGCGGTATCTTCATAACTTTAAGCAAAGTGGACTACGCGAGGTTCATCGTCCATTTCTGAGGGACGATCTTCAAATTCTTTCCCTTGGTTCTGGTTAGGTACTTGTACGGGGAAAGTATGTTGTAAACTTTATGATCAACTAGGTTGAAGTCACTAAAATTCAATGTTGTGATCTTGTCATGATCTGCGTGAATTGTGCGTACTCCTTTAGGCAGGTACGTAGTGACTAGAGTGTACTCAAAGTATCTAGGAACACTATCTCTATTGATCGCACCGCTCAAAGGTGGTATGTAAGCAGGTAGGATGGATGGAAGAAAATTTGCGTTGGCCATATCGTATTTATGTTTGGTTATTCGTTTTGCACCGGCTCGGGATGTTCCTGCTCAAGTAGCCGACGGGGAGGCTTTCACTCCTTACGTTGATGATGCCTATAAACCTGTATACAATCCTCGCTCTGACATGACTCTTTCGGATCTGAGGCTAGCGAGTACCTCTCTTATATATTATTCAGTTGTGATAAATTCATCGGACATATATACTCAAGATCAATAGCTCGAGTTCTCAAAGTAACATAGGTACTGTAGTAAGGTAGAGAGTAAGTGCAGAGTAATCATTGTTCACAATTCAGGTAGTCTACAAACTCAAATTCACAATTAGCAAAAGTTTCTTCCATGCACGGCGTGATGGATTAAGTAAGTAACTCTGTAACGGATCATTTGAAATGGATATGGGGCTTCCTTAACTCTGGTTCTGTCCATTATGGCATGGTCTAATGGTCTGGTGATGAGCCATCAATGCTTTTCGATCTGTTCGGAACGACAGTCGAATGGGTATATTGGCCTCCAACAGCTATATTGCTTCGCCATGGCAAAGTGAACCATGTCATTGTTCTGATATCCTGACGAAGCTCTAATTTTGAAAAGTTTCTTTCAGAGAGGTTCCCTCTGGAGCCCTCTGTAGCTTGTCGATCTAAGATCTCTTTTTACTTAGCTTTCTAGCCTTCTTCCCCATGAGCTTCGTCTCGGTAGTTCTTTTCTCGTTCTGATTCTTATTTTTCTTGGGCATAGTCACTTCGCGTTGTTGAGGTTATTTTCTAAGACTCAGGAGAACTACTTCATCTATATCTGGTACAGATACTCCAATCTTCTATGAGTCCCCTAATTCTTTGACATCTGGGCTTCTATTGTAAAATAACTTTGATTTATTCTCTTGTTCGTCAATCAACTGTGCGATCCTTCTGGTCATGAAATCTTTTATCTCTTGTCTTTGTTGTTGTAATACCTTTTCTTCCTCCTTCTTTCTATCTTGATCTCTCTCAATCCAAAGTTTTCCAAGTAACATAGTGAACAGGGTGATTGAAAGTCCTCAATAAATTTGATAATCTCAAAATATTCCTCTGTCGAAGTTCCATTGACATTCACAGATATCCGAGTGAGCCTTCCACACAGGTTCACCAGTTTTCCTTTGAATATCCCTATTCCTCCTAATGAAGGGATCATAGCAGGCCTTCCTATAGCTTCCCAATTTCTTACTGGCATGATATTCACTTGCGTTTCTTCATCTAAAACACAGTCAATGTCGAAGTCCCCTATTCTTTCTTCGATGCATTATTTTTCTTTAAGGATCTCTGATAGCCTAACATGTCGGTGGTCAGTCAAGGTGTCTTCCATCTGTAAAAATATCGTCTCGGATTCTCTCTAGGATTCTACTATTTCTGAATCTGCCTTAGGTTTTTCTTCATTCAGATTCATGCCTTCAATCTTAGTAATCATTCTAGGGAAATCCAATACTTCATGGTCCAAGGCTTTGCAACATAGGCAACTAGATCTCCTACCAAAGCATTCCATAGCAATATGTCTCGGTCTTCTGCAACTGTAACATAGGGTTAGTCCTCTCTTTCTCTTAAATGATTCCCAACTTCTTCTGTATTGCACACTAGGATCATGGTAGCTAGCCTGCCAAAAAATATTTCTAGGATCCTGCATCCATTTGTTAGTCCAAACATTCTTTCTATGCATAGGTATAACATATCTATCAGATCTATTCACATCAAACTTTCTTTCATCTATTAATGCCCTAGTTTTCAAGCTAGGACAAAGTCTATCAAACATACCTAGATCCATGCTCTAGAAACAAAAATGTTCACTTATCTTACTTCTACAGAGCACAAAGCTTTTAGATCTAAAAACTTTTAACTATTATTACCTTTATCGGAGCACTGATCTTATAGATATTACCTCTTTTCTTCAGAAACATTCAAATCTCGCTTCTTTTCTTCAGATATGGTCTTCTCTTTTTAGATCAAGTACAATACTGTGCACTAGGGCATAGGTCCACGCATAGAGCTTCCACAGTTTCAGGACGAATATTTGCACCAAACTTCTTCTTCCTTATTTCCCAGCAATCACAGTTTCAGTCCCGACAATGGAACCATTTTTTGCCATAGGGGAAAACCCAGGGTTCAACACTCAAGAGCGCACCAACAAAGCCCTAACTACCAACCCTTTTGTCAACACCTACGAAGCAGATGAATTCTCACCCAAGGTAGAGGCAGGGGTGGTTGCAAGACTTAAGTGTCTGTAACCTTAGCTGGGACACAGATCTATGATTATATTGTCTATAGGGCACCTAGCATTGATCATTCATCAATATTCAACCCTTATTATACTTCGCAGACAGCACAGAGCATCACGGTGTGCACTCAGATCTATAGTATTTTAGCACTTAACCATAGTAACCCAGATCAGATCCAGTAGATTAGCACTAAGAATCCTCATACACCTATGATCTAACAATCATATATATCTAAGAAGCACAAAGCATAAATGGATATACCAAAGCACATAGCATAAGCAAAGATAAACACATTGAATCAGAGCACAAAGCATAACACGTAGATTTACATGGTTCACCCCCCACCTTGGGGCTACGTCCACAAGATCATCTTCTTTATTATCATCTTCAATCTGTTACAAGCACAAAGCCTCCAAACCCTTCTTCGCATAGGACAAAATATCTATGTAGCTCGCTAGATCCTTCTTCCTTGCACTACAACACTTAGCTTTTTATAGCAACCTCATAGTAACTTGCACTTAGCCTTGAAAACCTTACACACTTCGCACAGAGCACTTATTCAACATCACATAGTTGTAATACCAATTGCACTAAGAAATCACATCTACTACTTATTATATTGCCTATCCTTCTATTTATACATTACAAAAGTGGGCCTAAATGTGGGTAAATCCACAGGTCGACATCCCTTTCCCATTACATTAACCCAAAACCCTAAAAGGGGCCCAAAAGTGGACTAAGATCCCATGATCTCTGCTTCACCTGGTGCTCCATATTTGACAGGCTATCGAAGTCCAAAAATGGTCAAATATGACCAAGTGTTCCTCAAAACTTGGTCAAGGGCCAACAACTATTTTAAGTCTTGTGGCAATAGAATATTTGCATATTGAACAGTTAGATGTAGAAATATATTTTCTCCATGGGGATTTGGAGGAAGATATTTATATGCAGAAGCCATAGGGGTATGAGGTTAAAGAGAAGGAGAATTTGGTATGTAGGGTGAAGAACAGATTGTATGGCCTAAATCAAGCTCCAAGGTAGTGGTATTTGAAGTTTAATGGGTTTATCACAAAACAAGATTATAGTAGATGTCATTATGATCATTGTTTTTATTTTAAAAGGCTAGAAAATGGAAGCTATATTATCTTGCTATTGTATGTAGATGGCATGCTTGTTGCAGGGTCTAATATGCAAGATATGAATGTGCTCAATAATAAATTAGCTAATTCATTTGCGATGAAGGATTTGGGTGCTGCAAAGAAAATTCTTGGTATGAGAATAGCAAGAGATGGGAAAAATCGCAAATTGATAGTCTCAGGGTGAGTACATAGAGAAGGTGTTGGAGAGTTTTAGAATGCATAATGCAAAACCAATTAGTACATGTTTGGATATCCATTTCAAATTAACTAAGGAAATGTGTCCCAAGACACAGGAGGAGATAGAATACATGTCCAAGGTCCCTTATTCATCAACAGTTGATAGCTTGATGTATGCAATGGTTTGCACAAGACCATATATTGCACATGTAGTGGGAGTTGTGAGAAGGTATATGAACAATCCATGTAAAGAACATTGGGAGGAAGTAAAGTGGATTCTCAAGTATTTGAGAGGTATTGCTACTGATGCATTATGTTTTGGAGGTTTAGACACTGTTCTACAAGGATATGTTGATTCATATATGGCAGGTGATAAAGATAGCAGAAGTAGCACCACCGAGTTTGTTTTTACTATAGATGGAACAAGAGTAAGTTGTATTTAGAAACTACAAAAGGTTGTTGCACTTTCAACAATAGAATCAGAGTATGTTGTTGCTACAGAGGCTAGTAAAGAAATGATTTGGTTATAGAGGTTTATAAAGGAATTGGGAAAGAAGAAGGAGAATACTAGGTTGTACCATGACAATGAGAGTGACATCCATCTTGCAAAGAAATCATCCTTCAATTAGAATACTAAGAATATACAAATCAGGTACCATTTCATATGATCTGTCTTGGAAGATGGGCATTTGAAGTTGTAAAAGATACACACTAGCCAGAATCCTGCAGACATGCTAACAAAGGGAGTAACCAGGGAGAAACTCAGTTCTTGCTCAATTTCAATTGGTCTTCAGGAATGAAGGTGAAGATGAGAATTTTGTTAGGTCCAAGAAGGATCATAGTCCAGCAGATACAATAGTGATGGAGTTGTTGAGATCAGTCTCCAAGTGGGATATTGTTGGTTGTGGATCTTGATTATCTTCCTGATTCAGAGGTATTTGTTTTCAACCATGTTTATACCCTATGAAGACTTTACACCTTGAAATACTGTACACCCCGATTTCATAGAAAATATGAACTCTTCATTATAAGGTCGTAGATCTGACGGTAGAAGTTATGTTAGGGTTTTTTTCCATAGAAGGAAACCCTCTTTTATGAGGCAAATTTATTGTGGCTATGTATCATTACGAATATTGTATTTTGAGTGAGGAGATTGTGAGAGAAAGAAGAGGAAGTTACAATGGGTGTGTTGTAGGATGTATCCATTCATTTGTTGGATAATAATAAAGGAAGTACCTGATAATTTATTTGGTGGACGTAGTCCACACTGGGTGAACCACATATATTTGTTTCTCTATTGTATCATGTATCTTCTATGTTTTATTTACGCATTTGTTTTTAATTTTATTGCTTCGCGATCCTATTTTTATAAAAATATTGTGTGTGATGGATCAACCATCAAAGTGGGAAGATTATATTCATTTATTTTAATTTTCCTACAATAATGAGTATCAGGCCTCATTGAAAATGAGTCCATTTGAAGCATTGTATGGAAAAAAATGTAAAACTCTGGTGATTTGGAATAATTCAACAGATAGAGTAGTTGTTGGACCAGATTTGTTGAAGGAAATGGAAGAGCAGATGACAAGAATAAGTTAGAATTTAAAGGTTGCCCAAGATAGGTAGAAAATTTATGCAAACAAGAATAGAGTTTTCAAAGATTTTAAAGTGGGCGAACATATGTTTTTTAAAGTGAAGGAAAAGATAAGTTCGCTAAGATTAGGGAGTTTCCCGAAGTTGGTAGTGAGATATTGTGGACCTTTTGAAATATTAGAAAAGATAGGGTTATTTTAATACATGCTATAATTTCCTGCATCCATGAGATTGCATAATGTATTTCATGTATCATTATTAAAGAAGTATGTACCTGATTATAACCACATAATTGATTTAAATGTGATTCATGTGGAGCATGAAGGGGATTTATTGGTGGAACTAATACACATCCTGGACCGAAAATTCAAAGAGATCAGGAACAAATCCATAGGGTTGGTAAAGGTTCAATGGACCTTCTATGGTCTTGAAGATGATACATGGGAGCAAGAGGAAAACATGTAGGCATAATACCCACAAAGTTTTGACAATTGTTAATAAAGAAGAATGCAAGAATCCATTTTGAGTAGCTAGAGTTCTAGAACCACATCTCATAGTCCTAGCCAACTACGCTAGGGACCTTTATCAAATAATGACTCGTTCCTTGGGTTAGCCATGATAAACATATGGTACATCCCTTGGGTTAGCTTTGATAAATCAATGGTGCATTCCTTGGGTCAGCAAGTTGAGAGGAACATGAGATTATGGTTGGAACTGCTACTGGAGTTACAAAATTGTAGAATTTTATTTCTAAGTATTTTGATGTAAATTGCATATATGTATATTGGCATATGTTACAAGAGAAAAACTCTCTATGGACAAGGGTAAACCACAACAGACAGGTATGACTGCAAAAATCAACTCAATTCCAACATATGTTATATAAACTAATGTGCAATATAAGAAAGAGACCTGCCTCGATCCAATGTTTGATGATGTTCCGGCGTTGAGCACTTTAACCCAAATCTTTATACCTACGAGAAGTTCTCAACAAACAAGAAAAGAAAGTATATAGTGATGATACAAAAGGGGTTAGCACATCATATAGCATAATCCATTAATAAAAATTACAAACACGCCCATGGATAATAATCATATATTTGCAAGATACCAATAGGATGAGAAAGGAGTATTTATATTAATAATTGATCAGTAGAAGTGTCACCATTACATACTTCCGTGTCGGCATGGTTCGAAACCAAGAAACCAAGTTCCTTCCAACTAGGTCCCCACCACTTCAATCCTCCACCAAAGACAGGCTCATGAGAAATAGGCAAAGAGGTCCTCTCAATAATAAGGGAAGATCTTGGGGTTGAACACTGTATTCAGACTTGAGGGACAAAGGGATGCAGACTCAATATGAAGTAATTACTCCAGAGTAACTTTTCTCTTAAAGTTGAATGCTTTCTCCTTCTTTTCCATAGTTTGAAATTGTGCTCTTATAGCCCCCAAAATGCAACTGAAGGGCCGATTCAGAATTTTTATAGTATATGGAAGGCCAAGGATCAGAAATCTTTTGTCATGACATGGAAACTTGACCTCATTTTATATTTTCTGGAACAAATATCGATATATGAAAGTTTTAATGGATCAACAAGCGTATACGCATCTTGCATAGAAGTTAGGGGGCATATATGTGGAAACATGTACATTTTTAGCTCTGGATTCATAAAAAAAGGGATGAAAAGTCTGCATAGGGAAATGGAAAAAGGCCCTCTATGCAAGATAGCAATGGTGAGGAAAATCTTTCTATAACAGATGCCCCCTAATGTGTGAGATCAAAGGATTATCTGCGATGACCAAAATACATTATAAATAACCCAAAAGTGGAGTGGTAGAGAACCAACTGGACGAACTCAATTGCTCATTACATTATGTACTGACTTTGCATACATGGCTACCAAGAATACAATGCAGATCCATGTGAAAAATATACCAAACAAGTTTTCATGGCCATGAATAGGAAAATACAAATGCGGTTATATGCTAAAAATTTTCGTGGCCATGAATAGGAAAATACAAATGCGGTTATATGCTAAAAGTTTTCATAGTCATGAACAAGGCCCAGTGAAACCAGTCTCAAAAATCAATTTGAAGATATTTGTATACTAGGTAGTACAATCTAATCTCCCATGATCACTAAAGTCAAAAAGGTATTGGTCCAATGAAATGGAAGCAACAACTCAGAAAAGTTACAGCCACATAGTGATGTCTTCAAGTCTTCTACACTATTCGTCAATGGTGCAAGTATACATCATTTGAATAAATGAGTTGAGGTCGAACATGATGAGACATCGTTTGATTACCGATCATTGAAGTATATCGTTAACAAATGCGAGAAATCCTACTGATAATGAAAGTAGGTATCAAGACACTGAGTACATCCCTACAAATGTGAATAAAGGAGTTGGTGTCGAACACTTGAAAGATCCATTGATTAGGAGACATTGATGTATTCCCATATGTCAATGGAGAGAGAGCCTTCCACTAATTACTGCAAGCCTCAAGGTACTCATAAAAATCTAGGTCTCATATCCATAATAAATGAGCTGAATTCAATGGAACGAGACCCGCTAAAAGGAGAGCATTGAGGCATCTCTCTTCAATCAGCACGAGGAACAAAGCAGGAGCTTCATGATTTGGTGGAGATCGGACGAAGAACATGTTCATGAACCAATGACCCTGTGTGTCTTTCATGTGTGACAAATGAAAGAGGTACACGAAAAGGACCCTCTGAATAGCATCCAATGATGAAAAATGGTCGACAAAGGTGAGGAAACCACCAATAAGGCTAATGGTATCCAAGACATTGCACGAATCCCAAAGTGTGAATATATTTCTTGTCATTGAACACAAGTGAAACCAACCAGTCAACAACCAATGATGAAATGTCGATTGTTGGGTTCAAGGTGATCTACCAATGATGAAAGTAGGGCCAGGGTGCATGATAAGACCAAAGTATCATGTGATTCTAAGACAAACTGAGGGTATGGCCGACATGCAAAGTCAATATTTTTGAGGAGTGGATGACACATGTTGATAGACATCCTTTGAACAAGAGCATGAGACATATGGTGAACTCCAGTAGCATGGACTCAATGATGTGATAATTGGATGCAGGAGGCATCAATAACGTTCTCTATAGGGATTGGAAGAGTAACCATTCAGTAGAGAAAACTNTTGATAGACATCCTTTGAACAAGAGCATGAGACATATGGTGAACTCCAGTAGCATGGACTCAATGATGTGATAATTGGATGCAGGAGGCATCAATAACGTTCTCTATAGGGATTGGAAGAGTAACCATTCAGTAGAGAAAACTTTGTAGCGATATCAACTTCCTAAGTCCATGCTAAACCCAAAATTATGATGACACACAGACTCAATAAATTTTTTCTTTGTTCAAAGGCGACACGATTGCTGCCAATTACAATATAGTATTAGCTTCCCACCCGTATTTTTTTGTTTTTTCATAATAAATGAATGCTATGATATAGAGGAGGGAATGAGTGTCACAAGTAAGCAAAACTAGTTCCAACAGTGGAACGTACCTATGCTCAATTCAAGGAAATGCATGTGGGATATGGACACTCGGGGTGATGTTCCCTCCAGGGTATGGAGTGTCAAATTGTGAAGGATAAAAACAAGGCTCTATTTTTATTTTTTGGACGAGTCAGAAAAGAGATTAACCGAGACTCGTTATTGGGAGTCCACGGATAATAAGGCCACGTGTGCATGAATGAGGAATGAGGCTCATTGTAAATTCATGTATTGAATAATAATGGACTCCCAGTCCTAAGGAAAAACCCGTCATGGGCACAAAATGATGAATAGGTTCTAACTAAGGTACCCATGTTTGGTAAGTCTCTACCATTTATTAACAATGCTATTAATAGCAGATGAAGGTTTATGCATCGTAATAAATGGGTTCATACTTAAGGTGTAAAAAATGGTAGACGAAGGGTAATGCAAAGAATGCATGATAGAGTAGGTGCCTATCTTATATGCTAGGTTATGAATGTACCTGCTTGAGAAGACGAACGACCAACGATGACATTGAAATTCGCAAGACAATTGAGTCGAAACTACAAAAACCATCTTAAAACCATTTTTGAATTAGTCCATTAGGCAAAACAATAGCATAAAACTATATCAAGTGGGTAGAAAATGGCTTATAATTAGTAATAAAATCAAAATTTAGTTTATCATTTTCATTTTTACCCAAATAGTGCAATTTGGACTAAAACACCTCTAGAATTCAATGGTGATCGCAGGAGCAATAAGCAACGAAATCACGCACCGTCTCGACCAGGTAACTCTTCATCCCATCCTCTTTAATTTCAGTGGTTTACAATTTTGAGTTAGGTTCTATTTTGTTAGTTTTTAAGGGCACAAATTGGGTTTTTCGGTATACATAGGTTTCCTTGAATAGGTCGCGTATACAACTAGTTATACACCCCTGTGTGAACTACATGGGGCATATAGCAGGCCCTACCTGTGACTGTTTGTAAATAAACCGCGTATACGTGTGAAAATGGGAAAAAAAGATGTTTATAACTCAAAAATGATTTGTTTTTTTGCAAGTTAGTGTTGGAATGGAGAGAGTGAGAGAATGAGGAGGTAGATGTAGCAGTGGATCAATATCCGGTGGCAAAAGATACTTTAAAAAGATGTGTTTTATACAAGTTTTGGGATCTCAAAGGAATGAGGACCCAAGTGAGGTTGTTGGAAATGATGGTGGGCTATTGGGATCTTGATAACAAGAGCTTTATTCTTGACGGGAAACCATTAAGGATTGAAGTAAAGGGAATATACTTCTTGACTAGACTTTCACATCGAGGGGAGGTTGTGGACCTCAATTCTCATGGGGCAAGGAGTGGGCTGAAGGTAGAAGAATACATTGGGGTCCACTGTGTTACAGGGACTCCCATGGTGGGAAGTCAAATCCCTATCCGGGCTATAGGTAACCTCATCCTGAAGATTATTGTGCTCGTGCTTACCAGGATCATAGGATCGGACTCATTGCATCAAGCATCAAGACCACTTATGTTTTACGCATTGGAGTGTGCTAGACCCACCGTCTACGACTGGTGTACCTCACTGCTGACCAACATGAAAGGTCAGTTGACAGAGTGCAAGTAGGGGGGGAAACGAAACTTTAGGTTTACCTCTATCCTTTGTAGCTTCTTTTTTGAGAGAGTCCTAGGTCTGGGACCTAGAGTGGAGATTATTCCTAAAGGACCACATGATTCGTCTATGGCGCGATGGATCGAGGTCATGAAATGATAGGGGGGAGGTAGGGTGGTGACACCCTACAATGATGATTGTTTCTTATGGTGGCAGAGACAAATCATAGCTTTGGACGACTATCCCTATGCAAGAATCGATTTCAGAGGGGATCCTGATATGCTACTTCCACTAGGAGTTGCCTATGGCGCCATAAGTAAAAGTTTTTATATATATCATTTTTTTTGTATTTTTGCATTAAAGAGGACAAAAAAATATTTTTGGATGGTGTTATTAATTCGATACATGTGTGATTACAAATGTGGGTCCGCAACGTCCAGAAGGGTTCCTATGACATAGGCGGAGGCACCGGGGAGATGAGGCAGTGGGAGGAGAAGCGAAGAGAGTCCTACAGAACGTCCAGGGTAACCTGTCTCGTCTGACACAGAGGATTCCTATGGTTCAAGTGGAGGATCTACCTGAAGCCATGCAGTGACAGGTTGTTAGTGTACCTAGAGAATGGGTATGACTCTTTGGGCATCTCACAAATGCCATGGTTTTCTATCATGATACACATCTGGTTCCATATGCGTAGATGTCATGGGACATGTATATCGGTTGTATATGTATTTTGAGGGTTTTAGCCCCAATTTTTTAATACAAACACCATATTTTTTGGAAATATATAAAGAGGGATCTTCGGCTTTACTCATATCTTACAATGTTTACATTGATTTAATGGTATTCTTTGCTTTATTAATGTGGAAAATTCCAATCTAAAACATAATTAGCGTAGGCATCAGATATATGATTAGAAATTCTAGGGATATGGAAGTATGTAATAAAATCAAATTTTCATTCTAAAAGGCATACCCATAGGAATCAACGGAGTAATGTCGGATCACACACATGGTAACTACCATTCAAATGACATACAATTAACTAAGAATCCAGGTGAACCTCTAGAGAGAGAATACCATGTGAGATGGCATCGCACAAAAGTTCTATGAGGACGGTATATTCGGCCACATTGTTCATGGATGGCCCTAGGCATATGTCACCTGAAGACACCAGTAGACCCTTGGGTGAGTAAATCACCCAAGCGGAGGAAGCCAAGTTTCATGTATGATGACTGGCTCTGTCTGCAAATCCTAGGTAGACCGAAGACTCCATTGACATCTGCCAACAAAAAGGGAAAACTCGATAAGCAAGCCAAAGACAAAAATAAAAAAGATGTATATACATTAAATTTACATTAGTATACAAAGGGTTTCACTCAAGTCAAGGGCTCAAGCGTAATACTTTTTCAAGTAGAGCCCATTTCTGGGCTCGGCCAATTTCTTCCCTTCGCAATATTCCAATTCATAGGCTCCTTTTTCTAGAACATGTCGCATGATATAAGGACCATGCCACATGGGTTTAAACTTGCCTGCCCCTAGTGGTTCTTTGGCTTGGTCATACAAAAGGACCAAGTCACCCTCGGTATACAATCGGGGATAGATAGACTTGTCGTACTGAAGTGTCCGGTAGGAGCTCAACTACCAATTTGAGAGAATGGATTTCACATTCAATGGGAAGTATTGACTCCACACCATGTACTAACTGAAAAGGGAAAAAAATGGTGGTAGTCTTAACCAAGGTTTGTATGCCAAAAGCACGAGATACAGTATGATGTGTCAATTGGAATTATTCTGACTGACAGTTTTTTGCAAAATGGTCTTGAGAGACTTGTTGACAACCTCTACTTGCCCATTTGCCTAGGGGTAATAAGGAGATCAGTGACCATGTTTAAACCCCAGCTTGGACACTAATTCTACCATCATTTCATTATGAAAGTGACTACCATGATCCGTGACAATCTCACTCGGGATACCGAACCAGGCGATAATTTGGTTGAACACGAAGAAGGTTGCAGTCTTCCCATAAGATTTTATAGTAGCCATGGCTTCATACCATTTGGTAAAATAGTCAATAGCCATGATGATGTGTTGATGCCCCCAGCCGAAGTTGGGATGCAATCGATGAAATATACCCCCCACTTAGTGAAGGGACCAACGATAATGACTGGGTGAAGAGGGGTTGGGTGCGAATGCATTTTTCGAGTGAAGACCTGACAAGGGTGTGTTGACAGGAAAATTTGACTTGCCGTCAACTGGAAGAATAGATCCAGTCTAGGGTTGTCTAAATAACCCATGCCGTTTGGTGTAACCTATTCTGATGGGTTTAATGGCTCTATTAGCCAACTAGGGTCCTAAAGATAGAAAAATGAAATAAACTAACTAAAGAACAGATTCTAACAATCGACACAATAATTACAAATATATATTTAAGAATGTGAATATACAAATGATTAGGAAGATTTTATATATAGTTTACAAGGTTTGCATGAAATCTTGTGAAAATGATTGTTTGATAAAGTTTATGAATCAAATA
>SNQJ01S0190760.1:19714-30951 GCA_010110895.2 Picea sitchensis | reverse complement strand
AATTCAACTTTGAGAGCAAAGTTACTCTGGAGGAATTATTCACTTCATATTGAGTTTGCATCCCTTTATCCTTTAAGTCTAAACACATTGTTCGACCCCCATGCTCTTCCCTTATTGAGTGAGAACTCCATTGTCTCTCTTACATGAGCTTGCCTTTGGTGGAGGATTGAAGGGGTGGAGGTCCAATTGGAAGGAACTTAGTTTTTTGGTTTCGAACCATGCCAACACGAAAGTCTATAACTTATTCACTTATGTTGATTATATCTTAATATAAATACTCTTTTCTTGTCCAATTGATATCTTGCAAATATTTGAATTATTATTCCATGGGCATATTTGCTATGAATGTTAATGGATTATTCTATTGAATGTGCTAACATCATATATTATCACCATATGTTTGCATTGCTTGGTTGTTGAGGACTAGTTGTAGGTATATTGCTTTGGGTCAAGTGCTCAATGGTGGACTTCATCGAACATCTGGACGAGATAGGCCTTTTATTTTGTCTTGCTAGCATATTTGATTATATAGCACACTTGAGAATAGAGTTGATTTTTGTAGTCATTTCCGTCTGTTGTGGTTTGCCTATAGCCATAGAGAGATTTCGACCGCCTTAGGTTAGATAGCGATTGTTAACTATAAATGAAAGGGTTTTGATGAGAAAAGGGTTGGATTCATGTTCCAAGAGAGGAAAGAGCTATAGGATCAGTTGATTTTCTCATTTGTAAGCCTAAGGGCATGTGTTGTAGGCATTTCTTCCATTAGGGATACATGAAGGTTGTGATACCCGATTTTTTTTTTCTCTTGTTTCCATTATTTCTTATCATCTTGCTTGAGTAATATTGACATATTTTGAAGGTCAAAAACTGCCTTTGGTTAATGAATTCATGAGCTACAAAGGATTTGTGGTAATTACTTGTTAATCATAGATTATTGTTCAAGCACTCTTTAATCTATATTACAAAAAGGATATATGTTATGTGGATATTCTTCTCTTTGTTTATATTCTATTCTTCTATCCATATTTGCATAAGCCTTTTGTCTGGTAGGCAGATTGATTTCTTGTGATCTGCAGAGTGTTATGACTCCATGCCCAATAGAATGTATTTGCAAGCAGTCTGATGCCCTCCATTTTACTATTTTCTTGTTGATCCACCAAGTATTAGTTGTTTTAATCATTTAAATCAAATAGGTACTGGGCTTATCCTATAGCAGTCTGAGGGTGACTCTCAGTGCTAACACATTCAAGACTAGAAACAATTCAATTTTGGAGGAATACCCATAATAATATTTCAAGCTTGCAACACCATATATCATTATTCTTTTTTTTTTAAACATTTCCCCACCATAAAGTAAATTTTTATTTGAATAATTTCCTATCAGTTAATTTAATTTAATTTAATAAGATAGACTTAATAAATTTCTTGCATTTAGAGTGTTATAAACTATGCAACTTTATTGTTTGGTTTAGCTTGGGTGGTTGGGAGAAATGATTGTTATCCTCCTCACCGATGTTCAATTCCCAAAAGCACATGTTGAGCTATTGAGATTCTAGGATTTACCTAGTTTAAAATTTTTGGTATTCATAAAAAGTTAGAGCATTCATACAATATCAGTTTCTAAAACCATGTTCTACAATTTTCTAAAACCACAGCTTCCTAAAATGTCACTACTTAACTTATATTATGCATTGTTTGTGGATCAGATCCTCTATCACTTGATTGTACTAATCACAAGTTGAAGTAGCATCTATCTTCTTGAGACATATTTGTAAATATCATATTGGTTGCAAATAATGTTTCCTTAGCCAACCATGCATATCTTGGAACTCTGTATTTTTTACATTTAAATATCCTTTCCAACACCGTCATTTCTGTCTGAATTGAATTTTCATCCTTTCTTATAATCTGAACGAGAGGGATAATTATATCATTTTTCACAAGATAATCAATTCTTTTCTCCATATTTGTTTTGTTCTTCAACAAATTAAGTAAAGCTTGAATTGTTAATTGGGTGCTTTTGTGTTTTCCATCCTATCAAATAAATGCTATGGGAACAAATTTAGATTCAAGTAGCTTGGTGGGCTAGTTTGAGTGGTAGAGTACTGTGAATTGCAAGCAGGAGTTCACGGAGTCAAGTCCCTTTCCTACCTCTATACATATCTTAGTGAAACTCACTTGATCAAATAAATGATATGGAAAACAAATTCAGATTCAACCAGGAAAAGAGTTCCTTTCAAACTACACTTGCCAGCATGAACTTTGCAAATTTTGTACCTTGAAAAATCAAGCTTCATAAAAAATTGCATAATATCATATTTCCTTTCTATGTAATACAATGTTCTCATGGATAAATTTCCAAGTGTAACAAATACATATCGTTTTGCACGCTCTCGTGAACTCTTCAATGCATAAATTAGAAGAGGAATCATACTTATTCTCATACATTCAGTTGGACACTCAGATCTACAAGATTTGGATATGTTGGCTTTGAACGAATCGATACAAAACACTCCTTTTTATATTCAAACATTTTTATTTCAAACACTTCACTACCATTTGTAGCAGATAAGCTACTGAAACCATGAATTTGCATGCTTCATCCATTCTAGCCATTGCAGACAGAATAGCCAAAATAACTTCAATCTCTTCTGAAGATCCTTTGCCTCCTTTTAGGATTCCAACAAAAAATATCTCTATGTTTCTTGGATTTATGATTGCATGAGAAATATGATCTTCTACAAGGTAAAAAATGAGAATAAGGGTGTTTGCAAAGTTTCTCAGTTCAGATAAGGCTACTTAATCTAGGGACCATGGATGGAATTTGAATTGTCACAAGGGAGATTTTTCCCCTTAAATACAGTGGAATTGCTTTTATGACAACCGACATTCTTCTTGAAACTGTGAAAATGGGTAACGAAATTGTAAAAACCATCAAATTTGATAGGTTGTTCCATTTTGAAATCCCTACCCTGCTAGGGACCATTTTAAAATATTTTATCCATTGTAAAACTACATGATTGTCCTTGGCAATGTAGTCTAATATTCTCAATGCATTTTCATGCTTGAGTTCAGAGTCCTAGGGTAGGAATTTCAAGAAAACAAATAACCTTATTTGATGGGATGATCTCCTCCTGAAAATAAAATTACCTGTCAAATTTCATCCCTCCACAACATCCTCAAATTTTGCAAAAATATAATACCTGTCAAAAATGCATTAAATATTCTAACACGACCACTTAATTATTTTAGTTTATACATGGAAGGAAACAATCGTTGGTGCATTCAATTCTGACCCATAAGAATATTTTCACAAGCCTTGAAGCACTATTTGAAAAATAATAACATATTGAATAAATTTACTTATATTATTTTGAATAAAACATTCAAAATATTAATTATATATTATTATTTTATGATTTGATATTAAAATTTTTATAATGTTAATTATATTTTTTAAGTGTTCATTTAATATATAATTAGATATTTAATTTAATATTTAAATTGATATTTTGACGGGTCTAAATTTAATATTCATTTTGGTGTAAATTTGATACTAAATTAAATACTTAGGAGTACAATCAGCAATTTAAAATCTTTGTATTATCAAAATAATAATTTCATATATCTTATTTTTGATATTTTTTATTGTATTATTCTTCTTTCTCCACTTAAATAAGTAGATGACATATTAATAATAATAATAATAATAATAATCTATTTTTAAGGTCACGACCAATTGGTGTACGGGACCCTTTTTCTTGTCGGACAAGGAACCCCCTCTAGATTTGAACTTGTGACCTCTTAGGAGGAAACACATGTTCTTAACCATTAATGGACACATCTTCCACCACTAAGACAAGAATGAGTATTATATACCCACAATAATATTAATGGAAAACATATTGATGATAATGTGAGAATAAATAATAATTATAATTAATTTAGATTTCACTATCAACATGACTACATTTCATTATATTTCTACAATGAAGCTATCAACAAACAAACCTATCCATGTAAAAAACCTACCCCTTTAAAAGTGTTTTTGATAAACTATTTAGTTTTTTCCTATTTCTCTTTTTAATATATATGTTAGCTTGACTTGATTGAGAGGAGTATTATCTTTCACACCTAAATCCAATTCCATGTGAAACTAATACATTGTTATAACAATTTTGAATTTTATATTTTCTAAATGAAAATAAAAATCTATAAAATTTCACAGATATACAAAAAAAAATTAACAATTAACCATTTTCATTTTTTTTTTATAAAAAATAACTAACACTTCAAAATTTTCAAGAAGTGGTGATTTAGATAATTTTTTCCAAACTATAAATTTTAGAGACATAATCATAGTTAGCAAGTAGTTTCAAAGTTCTTACAAAGAGGGTACATAATATAATATGCATGCTCCAGTTAAACGTTTAGTTTCACTTGAAAGATCTCACATATAACACTTCCATTGATTTTCCCAACAAAATATTTATGGTGATGCATAGCAGAACTAATGTAAATTCCATTCCAAAATCAGGATTACGATCTCTTATACTTACTAAAGATGAAGAAAAGAAGTTAAACATGGAATATCATTGCATTAATGAATTTCTTTTTGAATCAAGAACTCATGAGTTTCTTATGTAAACACAAAGCAAATGCATTGATGCATTCCCAATTCTTCTAGAATCATTAGCACAAACAAAGATATTTATTAAACACAATAAATGTTCCATGAAGTCCTGACTAAATGTAACATTTTAGGACCTCTCTCAATACAAGCATATATTGTATGCCAAGGATCAATAAGAAAATAATTTATAATTTTTCGATATCATCATTGCAACAAAACTGTGTCATCTTCAGAAGTCCAGGGTTTTCAATAATATTACAATATCAGGGGGGTTCTAGACTGTAATATATACCTTGGAACCCTATTGTCATGTCGTTGATCTTTGTTGATATGGATATATTGAACAATGAAGAACTGTTGGTAGAGGGTTACACTACAAAGAATGTATTGCATAGCAACATGATTATCTAATCAGTAGTCAACCTAACAACTTAATGAATACATTTTCGTAGTATTATGCATGGTTTTATATTTTATCAAAAAAATCACCAAGAATTTACAAGGTTTTATAATTCAGTGAAAGATTCGCTAAGATTTTACAAGATTGTATAATTGACTAAAAGATTCACACACACACACACACACACACACACACACACACACACACACACACATATATATATATATATATTATTGATAAAATAGACTTCAATTTTTCCTATGTATCATGGGGATTTGCCAATTTATTATACATATAAATTTAGGGGGGGTTCTTAAAATCACCCCTGGCCCATTTATGACCATCTTTGGCACCCTGCCATAGAAATTTTCTTTGCAATTTTTTTATGAAAGTGAGGACAAAACCTGGAGCCGCCAGAGAAAATAAGGAGTAGATGGGAAGAGCTTAGAGCACAGATTTGAGGAGGATGAGGTGGCCTGGGAGATTCAAATAACAAAAAGTCCAGGAAGAGAGTATTTTTTCCAGGGAGGAAAGGAGGTTTTCCCAGGAGCTGTTCTGGAGTGATTTATCAATGAGAAGAAAGCCAAGGTATTTTTATGGAAGGGATCTTCTATTGAAGCCAAGGATATGGGTGATGTGAAGCTACAATGGTTGGGGGGTATTGAAAAAGAAGACTTGAGATTTATCTTTGTTGATGTCCATACTAGAAGCCTCACAAAAGTCTTGGAGGATAGCAAGGATGCGGAGGGATTCACGGACAGTCAGGGAGCCCATCATCAAAGTGTCGTATACAAACTAGATGTGGGAGATTGGCGGGTTTATACCATGAAGGGAGAACCCTGATAAGGATTTGTCAACAATTTCTGCCTTAATGGATGTACTCAGGCCTTCCACCATAATGATGAAAATAAAGTGAGATAGAGGATCCCCTTGGTGAATTCCCCTCAAGGGTGAGAAGGGGAAATATGGAACCTCATTGATCAAGATAGAAAAGAAAGCAGAGGACGTAAGGTTAATAATCCAATCCACCCAGGTAGAAGAAAAAACAAAGGCCAGAAGGGTGGACTTGATATAATTCCATCTTAACTTATCAAAATATTTTGAAAGATATAGCTTTATAAGCATACCTAGAGGGCCAGAGGTTTGTAAAGAATGGATGACTTCATGTGCTAGTATGACACGGTCTAGAATTTGTCGGCCTTCAACATACCTTGATTGTTCATGAGAGATTATGAAGGGAAGGACAATCTTGAGTTTTTGGGTGATAACATTTGTGAGTAGTTTGTAGATGACGTTGCATAATGATATAGGCACGAACTGCTTCATAAGTGTAACAAATTCCTCATTGGGGGTGAGAGTTATAAAGGTTGCATTGAGGGTCGGTAGCACTTGACCAGATTGTCTGGAATCCTTAATAATTTGCCAGACCTCTTCTCTTATCATAGGTCAACAGTGATGGAATAAGTCCATTGTGAATCTGTTAGGACCTAGATATTTTTAGAGAGGGGTGACATGGAGTGCTTGATCCACTTCTTCAAGTGTGATCAACCGTTGAAGGGATTCATTTTGCTCCATGGTTATAATTGTTGGGATATGTTGAGTGATTCTTTTAATGACAGTTGTTCTATCCCCTGGAGGTTATGATAAGAGATTATGATAATAGGTTACAAGTTCTTTCTCTAAGTCCTCATGGGTTTGGATAACTTTACCCTATTCTGATACTAATTGGGAGATATGGTTAGTATGCCGGTGTTGAAGCATCGAAAGATGAAATAATTTAGTGTTCCTTTCTCCCTCCTTGAGCCATTGGATCCTGTAGTTTTTCCTCCAGAGGATTTCTTCCTGAGTGCGTCTGTCATCCACCTATTTTTTGAGCTGCTCCTCTTGCCCCTTGAGTTGTTCAGAGAAACCCCGATCTATGATTTGATGCTGGAGTCGTTTCATTTTTTGATCTAAAAGTATTTGGTCCTTGAAAATGTTTCCGAAGGTGGATTTGTTCCAAATCTTAAGGAACTGCTTGAAGTTCTTTAATTTTTGTTGAAATATAAACATAAGATTTCCATGATGTATGGAAGCCTCTTCCCATGAAAAATTGGCCAACGAATGGAATTCTGGGTAGGTAAGCCATAATTTTTCTTATCTAAACAATTTTCACCTCAGATTAGAACCAGAGACGTCAAGGATTTTGGCAGCAAGGGAAATCCCTTCCAACATGAGTGGATCTGAAATGAGAAATCGATCTAGGCAACAAGAAATATATTGGGGACCTGATCTATGGTTCATCCAAGTGAAAATATCGTTGGGGGTTTATAAGTCAATAAGCCTCAGATCATCAATCAAGGTTTGGAAGTGATTTCTATCATTGTCTAGTCTTCGAATCCCCTTGCTTTCTCTTCCAAATTGAAAACCATGTTGAAGTTTCCCACAAGTATCCAATGTTGATGGCCAATGAGGTTCCCAATCCACTCTATTTTGTGCAAAAAAGGTAGCTTCTCTCCCTGAGTGACATGTCCATAGACATTGGTCAGAAAACCCAATTTGTTGGATACTATGACCCTAAATTCTTCTCAAATGGTCCATTTGGAGGTGAAAAGTGTTATAGGAGGAAAGAGTCTAGATTCCAAAGAACAAATAAACTTCTAGCTGAACCTTTTGCATCTACTCCCATAAACTGAGCAAGTTTCCAACAACGAGTGAAGATTTGATCAGCCTCCTCCCCGATGCATTTCATTTCTTAAAGAAATAGAATATCAGGTTGTTCTTCCATGATCCGATCGCATAGAAGTTACAACTTAATACGACCCTTGAGTCCATGGATGTTCCGTGACATTATCTTCATGATGAGGAAGGGGGTGGAAGAGGTGGAAATCTATCTGAGATTAGCTGAATCTGTCCACAATTAACCATAAAGTTCCCAATATCTTGTATTAGTTGTTGGGTATACTTCTGTCCTCTTTTTTTTTCATCCTTCAATGGTTTGTGCTGATCTTTTGGATGACCTCGGAGAATGCCTAGGCTATATTTGGATCTGGTCGAGGTGCCCACAGAATAATTGAGGAAAACTTTGTGTACCTTGCACAATTGATCTGGAGGGATAGAGTAAAGTTGTTGTTTCTGGTATGCCTGCTCTAGATGTACCATATTCACTCCTGCTAGTTCTTGGTAGTCTAGATCCATTTCTATATCCCCATTCTCCGCCTCCAGATATGCACCTTCCATGGTCCTTGAGGTAATATTTGTAGGAATATGTTCCAGATCTATAGTTTACATGGATTTTCCCTTGTATTTCCCTTAGTTTGGCCCTTCAAGGGAAGGATCTTTCAACTCAGCAAGATCCTCCAGAGCCTGATGGAGGGCATAGAAAGAGTTACTAGTTGAAGGGCCCTTTTTCATTGATGGGACCATGTTCTTGGTTGATTGATGATGTTTTCTTGTGACTTGCGTAAAGTCCTCTTTGAGATTGTCCACTTCAGGGGATTTAGCCTTGTTTGAAGCATTGAGTGGACATTCCCTAAAAATATATTTGTGTTCATCGCACTTCCTACATCAGAAGGGTATGTGCTTGTAATCTATGGTTTGAGACCATTCCTCATCCTTATACTCTAGGGAAATGGAACCTGGAAGGGGTTTTGAGATATTTAGATAAACACATATGCATGCGTATGAGGTGTTCCTTCTTTGTCGGGTAACCTATGATGCCTTAACATAAACCTCAATGGTGTTGCCAATACTTGCTAGAATTTCTTCTAACCATAACTCCTAAGGTAATGAATAGAGGCGAATCCATACTAGTGCATTCGAGTGTTGGACATGGTGTTGGAATTGATGTCAAAGGAGATCGATATGCTCAATATTGGACAGAATGTTATGAAGTTGACACTAATTTCAAAAATGGGGAAAGGTCAAAGTCTGGTGCTCAATAAAATGTGTAAAAGGGTCTATTATGATAGTCTCTATTAGACATATTGATCTACGACTTGAATAACTTTGACAAGCATTGCCTTCGACTTCGACTTACATTGCCTTCAAATTTGACCTGGATAACTTTGACTTACATTTCCTTCAACTTCGACTTGGATAATTTCGACTTGCATTTCCTTCGACTTATAATTTCATTTATTGAATCTTGGTCGACTTGAATTTAGTTGACTCACTTTGCCTCGAACCGACTTGCATTTTGGCCGACTCGTTTTTTCCCATTTTGACTTCTAGGTGGTCGACTCTATTTTATTTTCTGACTTGACTTTGGTCAACTTATTTTTCCTCAAGACTGACTTGCATTTTGTCCGACTCATTTTTCCCATTTCAACTTTTGGGTGTTCGACTCTATTTTATTTTCCAACTCGACGTGTGGCTTGAGTAGTCGATAATTTCCCATCATATAAATAACCAGAGTTATAATTGTTTTAAATAGAGAATTCCATGTCGGTGATATGGATAGGCCATACGCCTCCTATTTATAGATCATACATATTGATCTTCAATGATCCAACAAACACAATATGACCAGAGTAACTGTAGAGGAACAATTATTGGATGCCCGAGGTCAACAGGCAATGAAATCATAAATTCTATTGATCGACAATGGACAATGAAGATTGATCGTAGATCATTGGATCAAAATGGAAATGTGAGACACAAATAAGAAGAGTTAATCCATAAGTTATATTGACTCATAAAGGCTAAAAATATGACTAAAGATAATTATTACCTTCGGATCAGGATTTGTTCAAGGAAATGTTACAACAATAGTAAACACTTTTAATTTTTTAGCACCGAGATATTCCATCAATGATGAACAACTTACAAGGGATTTGAAGTTATTTTTCAATTAAAGACAATTTTTTTAATGAAAAAATGTTAGCATTAATACTAAATTAAATGTAGAGGTGCATTGGTTCATACAAAGGGACACGATGTTTCAAATTCATACCTATTGGATTATTATACAAACATAAAGGTATAATGGAAGGAAAGTGTCTATGTGGTCTAATTCATAAGATAAAAAGTAGAAGTAGAGTCCAAGGAAGTATATGAAACCTAGAACATACACATGAAGTGAGGGTGGAAAGGAGGAGCAAGGGAATATTGGAGTCATCTACATGTTGAATCCTGAAACAAGGGAGTTGGTGTTTCCTCAAGTTGGTGCTTGAAAACAAGGGAGTTGGTGCTTCCTCAAGTTGGTTCTTGAAAACAAGGGAGTTAGTGCTTCCTCAAGTTGGTGCTTGAAAATAGGGAGTTGGTGATTCCTAGAGTTGGTTCTCTAAATAAGGGATTGGTGTCTCCTTGAGTTGGTGCTCAAAAGAAGAGAGATTGGTGTCTCTTACACATTGTAACTTGTGCTTTTGTTATTGCTATATTTAATTTCTATTTTCAATACATTATTGTTGATCAATTGATGTGATTAATAAGTTTAATAATTAATTATTATTAAAAATATTCAAAAAGAAGCAATACTGATTCACCCCCCCCTCTCAGTATTGGTCAATATTTCAACAATTGGTATCAGAACGGGTTCCTTCACCATAGTATAACTACTTGAACAATTTTTGAGAGATTTAATGGATAATCAATAAGGAATGTCCTCCAACAGAGCACCATTGTTCAAAGGAAATGATTATGCATTTTTAAGTATAAGGATGGAAATTTATCTTATGTCTCTTGGATTTGATGTTTGACTATCTATGGTAAATGGTTATGCTGCACCAACTACTGCACCTTCAGATTTTGCTGCAAAGAAACTATGCAATGATAATTCAAGAGTTGTTAATGCAATTATGAGTGGATTAGCAAACCCCATATTTGTAAAAGTGATGCATTGTAAATCAACAAAATAAATTTGGGACAAACTTAAAATCATCTATGAAGGATATGGAAAAGTTAAGCAAGAAAAAATCCAAACATACAGAGGGAATTTTGAGATTCTGAAGATGAAAGAGGAAGAAAACATTGTAGAATATTTTCAAAGAGTAGATGAAATACTCAATTCAATCAGAGCATTGGGAGAAGAGATAAAAGACAAGATTATTTTACAAGAGGTGTTGATATCATTACCAATGAGATATGATGCCAAGTTATCTACCTTGGAATATAGAGAAGACCTTGACAACCTTACAATGGATGAACTCCATGTGATCCTCATAGCCTATGACATGAGAACAAGGCAAGAAAAACCATCTAAAGGGAAAACATCCTTCAAGGCAT
>SNQJ01S0190760.1:0-12877 GCA_010110895.2 Picea sitchensis | reverse complement strand
ACCTTCTTATAACCACTTTCCATAATTAGAAAGTTCTCCATTTACTTTATTATTTAAATAATCCTCCTCGACTTTGTCACTTCACTTTATTATTTAAATAATCCTCTTTGATTTTGTCACTTCATTTTATTATTTAAATAATCCTTTTTTACTTTGTCACTTCACTTTATTATTTAAATAATCCTCCTTGACTTTGCCATTTCACTTTAAATAATCCTCTTTGACTTTGTCACTTCACTTTATTATTTAAATAATCATTTTTTACTTTTTCACTTCACTTTATTATTTAAATTATCCTCCTTGACTTTGTCACTTCACTTTAAATAATCCTCTTTGACTTTGTCATTTCACTTTATTATTTAAATAATCCTTTTTGACTTTTTCACTTCACTTTATTATTTAAATTATCCTCCTTGACTTTGTCACTACACTTTAAATAATCCTCCATGACTTTGTCACTTCACTTTATTATTTAAATAATCCTTTTTGACTTTGTCACTTCACTTTATTATTTAAATAATATCTTATTTCCAAGCACTTTGACTTCTTTAACCTTTTGGGGCGTCAAACCAACATATGAGGGTCCTTCAACTTCGTAAGGCCATAACTCTCAAACCGTGAGGAATTATGTGACGTTCCACATACCAACAGAAATGGCTTGACAAACACTATCCATTTAGGATAGTTTCACTGAAAAATTCACTGTTCTTCATCTCATTATTCCATAATTAAGCATGGGTTCTTTGACCATACTTCTAGGATAACTCAACTACAAATCATCTTCCCGTGAGGGATTTCACCATAAAGGGACCACTTTGGAGTTCACCGCAAAGCGTCTTCCTGTGAGGGCTTTCACCATAAGGGGACCACTTTGGAGTTCATCCATTTGTACAACCATGACAAGACAATAACCACTTTGGAGTTCACCGCAAAGCGTCTTCCCATGAGGGCTTTCACCATAAAAGGACCACTTTGGAGTTCATCCATTTGTACAACCATGAAAAGACAATAATGAGTCATCTTTACATAAATCCAACTATGGATCATATATCAATGACAACTCATTGATCCATCTTCATCTATGCATATGAGTATGACTCCTCTTAACATCAATCCATTGACATCAAGGTCAATACAAGATCCATAAATCACTACATCAATATACTATGACAAAAAATTGTTCCTTTGACATCAATCCTTTGGCATCAATGACAACATGATCCAACACAAAATTGGGGCCAACACCCTCAATACACATATACAACCGATAATACAAAATCCATGACATCTACGCCTGTGGCACTAGATGTGTGTCATGATGACAAACTACAACGTTTGCGAGATGCCAAAAGAGTTTCACCCAAGCTTTAGGAACACCAACCACTTGGCGCTGCATGGCCTCCGACAAATCCTCTACTTGAACCATCAGAATCCTATGTGTCAAATGAGACAGGTTTCCCTGCACATTTTGAAGGACTCTCTCTGCTTCTCCTCCCACCACCTCATCTCCTTGGTGCCTCTGACAATGTCGTGGAAGCCCGTTCGGTCGTTGCGGACCTACGTATGCATTACACAAAGTGTCTAGTTAGTACTTAAACATCATCCAAAAATATTTTTTTTTTACTATACAAAAATACAAAAAAATGAAATATTTAAAAACTTTGACATACCTATGTCACCATAGGTGGTCCCTGGTGGCAATGGCATGTCATGGTCCTCTCTGAATTCGATCCCTTCATAGGGGTAGTCATATAGAGAAATGACTTGTCATTTCCACCAGTAAAATAAATCATCGTTGTAGAGTGTGGGCACCCTGCCTCCCCTTGTTGTCTCATTACCTCGGTCCACCATGCCATGGATGGATCGCGAGGTCCTCAAGGAATGATCTAGACTCTAGGTCCCAAACCTGGAACCTACTCGAAGAAAAAGCTACACAAGATAGATGCAAACCCAAAGTTCCTCTTGTCACCCTGTTTGCATTATGTTAACTGGCTCTTCATATTATCCAGTAGCGAGGTGCACCAATCGTACACTGTGGGTCTCAAACACTCTACATAATAGAACATGAGCGACCTCAATGCATGGTGAAATGAAGCCGATGTTGTGATCTAGGTCAAACAAGGACAACAATCTTGAGGCTTAGATTATTGATTGCTCGGATGGGGAGTTGACTCCTGACCTTCTCGTTCCCTGCTATACAGTGAGTGTCTATATACTCTTCTATATTCATACCGCTCCCATCTCCCCGGGCTTTGAGGTTCACCACCTCACCCCGATGCGACAACCATGTCAAGAAGTATATATCTTTGACTTCAATCCTTCATGGTTGCCCATCAAGGATGAAGCTATCACTATCTGGATCCCAATAATCCATGAGCAACTGTAGAAACCTGACTTGGGCCCTCATCCCTTTGAGTTCCCAAAATTTGTACAACCCACATATTTTCAAGGCCATTTGGGCCCCCATATATCTTTCTATGACAACATATACCTCCTCATGTTCCCTTTCCCTCCATTCTAGCACTATCATGCCAGAGAAACATCAATTTTGAGTTAACAACTATCAAAATCCTTGTCTAAGGACTTATACATGGGTTGAAACATTCAAAATCGCGTATAGGGCTGAGTACACACAGTCTGTATTTTACACAGTCACATATAACCTCGCGTATACGCGACCCAATGAGTGGTATCCCGCGTACACCTAAATACCTAATATGCGCCTTAAATAAATCAAATTTTGAAACATAAATAAAAAATGTAATCCACTAGAAAGGAAGAGGAGGGGAAGAGGAATTACTTGGTTCAGACGGTCTCTGATTCCGTCACTGGATGCTCCCACAATCACTATTTGCAGATTAGAGGTAAATTGGTCCAATTTTCACTATTTGGGTAAAAAAGTCAAATGACATAATAAAATTTGGTTTTTGTTACTATTTATAGTAGTGTTTTACCCACTTTATATAGTTTCATATCATATTTTTGCCTAATGGACTAATACAACAATGGTTTGAGTTGTTTTTTGTAGTTTTTTCCAGGGATTCTTGCGGTTCTTAGCGTTATGTTGACCGTTCGTAACTACAGACAAGTATTTTCGCTACCCAACATACAGGATATGTATCCGTTCCATCATGCACAATTTCATTGTCCTATAAATGCCACTCACATGCCTTAGGTACAAAGTCTTTTGTTAGCGACACATAACCCTCCATCTACTACAAGATGTGCCATTATCAAATGGTAGAGACTTGCCAAACATGGTTACCCTAGTTAGATACTATGATCCATTTGGTGCCCATGCCAAGGTTTTTTTCGTAGGATTGGGACTCCCTTATAGATAATACATGAATTTATGTTAAGCCTCATTTCTCATTCATAAACATGCTAACCTATTCCTAGAGGACTCCCAACCAAGTTTGATTTAAGCTCTTTTCGAACTTGTTTTCAAAAAGTGAAAAGATTGCCGAGTGAACTTGTCTCTTTCACACTTATAAATTGGATTTGAAAGGACGTCTATTTGGTACAAGTTTATCTCTTTTTCACAACAAGTAGAATAATATTATGAAAAATGACATTTTTTGGCGTTAAGTTGTGATTGCATCTCATACCCTTGCTTTCAGTATTGAGCCTATAGCCAGTTCTCTCTTTGCATTATAAATCGTTTGCCTCAACAATTTTGCATCCTCAACCAAGAAGAACCTTGTTTATATCCTTCACAATTTGACACCCTATACCTAGGAGGAAACATTCCCTTGAGTGTCCACCTCCTGCATGCGCCTCCTTGAATTGAGCATAGGTATGTTCCACTGATGGAACTATTTTTTCTTACTTGCGACACTCGTTTCCTCCTTTGTATCATAGCATTCATTTGACTATGAAAAAACCAAAAAAGACAGGCGTGAAGGGAGTATTATCTTATATTGGCAGCAGTCATGTCGCCTTTGAACGGATCACAAAGTTATTGAGTCCACTTGTCATCATAATTTTGGTTTTAGCATGGCCTTAGGAAGTTGAGCTCATTACCTAGATTTTTCTCCCCCAACTGGTTACTCTTCCAATCCCTATGGAGAGTTTGATTGATGCCTCCTGCAACTCATGGTTTCATCATTGAGTCTATGCTGCCAGAGTCTTCCATATATCTCATGCTCTTGTTTAAAGGATGTCTATCAATCTGTGTCGGCCATTCCTCAGAACTCTTGACTTTGCATGTCATCCATACCCTTAGGTGTTCTCAGAATCACATGATGTTGTAGTCCTATTACGCACCCTGGTCCTACTTTCCTCATTGGTAGGTAACCTTGAACCCATTAGTCGACATTTCATCATTGGTCATTGACTGGGTGGTTTCCCTTGTGTTCGACGGGAAGACATCTATTCACACATTGGAATTCGTCCAATGTCTTGGATTCCATTAGCCTTATTGGTGGTTTCTTCGCCTTTGTTAGCAGTTTTCCTCATTGGCTGCTATTGAAAGGGCCTTTTTCTTGTACCGCTTTCACTTGGCACACACGAAAGATGTATAGGGTCATTTGTTCGTGAACATGTTCTTCATTTGATTTCCTCCAAAATAATCAAGCTCCTGCTTTGTACCTCATGTTGAATGATGAGAGATGCCTTAATGCTCTCCTTTCAATGGGTCTCCTTCCATCGAATTCAACTCATCTATTTTGGAAATGAGACCTAGAGTCCTATGAGTACCTAGAGGATTGCAGTCATTAGTGGCAAGTTCTCTCGCTATCGACAGTTGGGAATACATCAATGTCTCCTGATCGATGTATTCTTCAAGTGTTCGACCCTGACTCCTTTATTCACACTTGTAAGAATGTACTCAGTTCCTTGATACCTACTTTAATCATCAGTAGGATGTCTTTAATTTGTTAACGGTATACCTCAATGATCGGTAATCAAATGAAGTCTCATTGTGTTCGACCTCAACCCCTCTATTCACATGATGTAGACTTGCACCTTTGGCGGATTGTGTAGAAGACTTGAAGACATCAATATGTAGCCGCAACTTTCCTGAGTTGTTTCTTCCTTTTCATTGGACTAGTACCTGTGTGACTTCAATGATCATGTGAGATCAGATTGTACTCCATTATATACATATATCTTCAGATTTATTTTGAGATTGGTTCTACTAGTCCTTGTTCTTGACTATGGCAACCTTTGGCATGTAACCACATTTGTATTTTCCTATTCATGGCCACAGACAATTGTTTGGTATATTTTCACATGGATCTACAGTGCAATTCAAATTGGCATCCGTGTATGCAAAGTCAATACAAATTATAATGAGAAATAGTTCTTCCAGCTGGGTCCCCATTACTTCACTTCTGGGTTTTTTATAATGTATTTCGGCCATTCCAGATACTCCTTTGACCTCACACATTAGGGGGCATCTGTTATACAAAGATTTGCCTCACCCCATGCAATCTTGCACAAAAGGCCTTTTTCCATTTCCCTATGCAGACTTGTCATCCCTTTTTGCAAATCCCAGAGATAAAAACACAATTTTTTCTACATATACACACCTTGCCTACTATGAAACATCTGTATACGCAGGTTGCACCACTAGAGCCGACATACATCGGGAAATGTGCCCAAAATTGAAAAATGGTGTTGGGTTTCCATGTCACGACAAGAGATCAATGATCCTTGGCCTTCCATATACTGGAAATGTTCCGACTCAGCCCTTCAATTCCACTTGAAGGCTATAAATGGGCCAAATCCGAGCTATGGAAAAGAGGATAAATAATTCAACTTTGAGAGCAAAGTTACTCTGGAGGAATTATTCACTTCATATTGAGTTTGCATCCCTTTATCCTTTAAGTCTAAACACATTGTTCGACCCCCATGCTCTTCCCTTATTGAGTGAGAACTCCATTGTCTCTCTTACATGAGCTTGCCTTTGGTGGAGGATTGAAGGGGTGGAGGTCCAATTGGAAGGAACTTAGTTTTTTGGTTTCGAACCATGCCAACACGAAAGTCTATAACTTATTCACTTATGTTGATTATATCTTAATATAAATACTCTTTTCTTGTCCAATTGATATCTTGCAAATATTTGAATTATTATTCCATGGGCATATTTGCTATGAATGTTAATGGATTATTCTATTGAATGTGCTAACATCATATATTATCACCATATGTTTGCATTGCTTGGTTGTTGAGGACTAGTTGTAGGTATATTGCTTTGGGTCAAGTGCTCAATGGTGGACTTCATCGAACATCTGGACGAGATAGGCCTTTTATTTTGTCTTGCTAGCATATTTGATTATATAGCACACTTGAGAATAGAGTTGATTTTTGTAGTCATTTCCGTCTGTTGTGGTTTGCCTATAGCCATAGAGAGATTTCGACCGCCTTAGGTTAGATAGCGATTGTTAACTATAAATGAAAGGGTTTTGATGAGAAAAGGGTTGGATTCATGTTCCAAGAGAGGAAAGAGCTATAGGATCAGTTGATTTTCTCATTTGTAAGCCTAAGGGCATGTGTTGTAGGCATTTCTTCCATTAGGGATACATGAAGGTTGTGATACCCGATTTTTTTTTTCTCTTGTTTCCATTATTTCTTATCATCTTGCTTGAGTAATATTGACATATTTTGAAGGTCAAAAACTGCCTTTGGTTAATGAATTCATGAGCTACAAAGGATTTGTGGTAATTACTTGTTAATCATAGATTATTGTTCAAGCACTCTTTAATCTATATTACAAAAAGGATATATGTTATGTGGATATTCTTCTCTTTGTTTATATTCTATTCTTCTATCCATATTTGCATAAGCCTTTTGTCTGGTAGGCAGATTGATTTCTTGTGATCTGCAGAGTGTTATGACTCCATGCCCAATAGAATGTATTTGCAAGCAGTCTGATGCCCTCCATTTTACTATTTTCTTGTTGATCCACCAAGTATTAGTTGTTTTAATCATTTAAATCAAATAGGTACTGGGCTTATCCTATAGCAGTCTGAGGGTGACTCTCAGTGCTAACACATTCAAGACTAGAAACAATTCAATTTTGGAGGAATACCCATAATAATATTTCAAGCTTGCAACACCATATATCATTATTCTTTTTTTTTTAAACATTTCCCCACCATAAAGTAAATTTTTATTTGAATAATTTCCTATCAGTTAATTTAATTTAATTTAATAAGATAGACTTAATAAATTTCTTGCATTTAGAGTGTTATAAACTATGCAACTTTATTGTTTGGTTTAGCTTGGGTGGTTGGGAGAAATGATTGTTATCCTCCTCACCGATGTTCAATTCCCAAAAGCACATGTTGAGCTATTGAGATTCTAGGATTTACCTAGTTTAAAATTTTTGGTATTCATAAAAAGTTAGAGCATTCATACAATATCAGTTTCTAAAACCATGTTCTACAATTTTCTAAAACCACAGCTTCCTAAAATGTCACTACTTAACTTATATTATGCATTGTTTGTGGATCAGATCCTCTATCACTTGATTGTACTAATCACAAGTTGAAGTAGCATCTATCTTCTTGAGACATATTTGTAAATATCATATTGGTTGCAAATAATGTTTCCTTAGCCAACCATGCATATCTTGGAACTCTGTATTTTTTACATTTAAATATCCTTTCCAACACCGTCATTTCTGTCTGAATTGAATTTTCATCCTTTCTTATAATCTGAACGAGAGGGATAATTATATCATTTTTCACAAGATAATCAATTCTTTTCTCCATATTTGTTTTGTTCTTCAACAAATTAAGTAAAGCTTGAATTGTTAATTGGGTGCTTTTGTGTTTTCCATCCTATCAAATAAATGCTATGGGAACAAATTTAGATTCAAGTAGCTTGGTGGGCTAGTTTGAGTGGTAGAGTACTGTGAATTGCAAGCAGGAGTTCACGGAGTCAAGTCCCTTTCCTACCTCTATACATATCTTAGTGAAACTCACTTGATCAAATAAATGATATGGAAAACAAATTCAGATTCAACCAGGAAAAGAGTTCCTTTCAAACTACACTTGCCAGCATGAACTTTGCAAATTTTGTACCTTGAAAAATCAAGCTTCATAAAAAATTGCATAATATCATATTTCCTTTCTATGTAATACAATGTTCTCATGGATAAATTTCCAAGTGTAACAAATACATATCGTTTTGCACGCTCTCGTGAACTCTTCAATGCATAAATTAGAAGAGGAATCATACTTATTCTCATACATTCAGTTGGACACTCAGATCTACAAGATTTGGATATGTTGGCTTTGAACGAATCGATACAAAACACTCCTTTTTATATTCAAACATTTTTATTTCAAACACTTCACTACCATTTGTAGCAGATAAGCTACTGAAACCATGAATTTGCATGCTTCATCCATTCTAGCCATTGCAGACAGAATAGCCAAAATAACTTCAATCTCTTCTGAAGATCCTTTGCCTCCTTTTAGGATTCCAACAAAAAATATCTCTATGTTTCTTGGATTTATGATTGCATGAGAAATATGATCTTCTACAAGGTAAAAAATGAGAATAAGGGTGTTTGCAAAGTTTCTCAGTTCAGATAAGGCTACTTAATCTAGGGACCATGGATGGAATTTGAATTGTCACAAGGGAGATTTTTCCCCTTAAATACAGTGGAATTGCTTTTATGACAACCGACATTCTTCTTGAAACTGTGAAAATGGGTAACGAAATTGTAAAAACCATCAAATTTGATAGGTTGTTCCATTTTGAAATCCCTACCCTGCTAGGGACCATTTTAAAATATTTTATCCATTGTAAAACTACATGATTGTCCTTGGCAATGTAGTCTAATATTCTCAATGCATTTTCATGCTTGAGTTCAGAGTCCTAGGGTAGGAATTTCAAGAAAACAAATAACCTTATTTGATGGGATGATCTCCTCCTGAAAATAAAATTACCTGTCAAATTTCATCCCTCCACAACATCCTCAAATTTTGCAAAAATATAATACCTGTCAAAAATGCATTAAATATTCTAACACGACCACTTAATTATTTTAGTTTATACATGGAAGGAAACAATCGTTGGTGCATTCAATTCTGACCCATAAGAATATTTTCACAAGCCTTGAAGCACTATTTGAAAAATAATAACATATTGAATAAATTTACTTATATTATTTTGAATAAAACATTCAAAATATTAATTATATATTATTATTTTATGATTTGATATTAAAATTTTTATAATGTTAATTATATTTTTTAAGTGTTCATTTAATATATAATTAGATATTTAATTTAATATTTAAATTGATATTTTGACGGGTCTAAATTTAATATTCATTTTGGTGTAAATTTGATACTAAATTAAATACTTAGGAGTACAATCAGCAATTTAAAATCTTTGTATTATCAAAATAATAATTTCATATATCTTATTTTTGATATTTTTTATTGTATTATTCTTCTTTCTCCACTTAAATAAGTAGATGACATATTAATAATAATAATAATAATAATAATCTATTTTTAAGGTCACGACCAATTGGTGTACGGGACCCTTTTTCTTGTCGGACAAGGAACCCCCTCTAGATTTGAACTTGTGACCTCTTAGGAGGAAACACATGTTCTTAACCATTAATGGACACATCTTCCACCACTAAGACAAGAATGAGTATTATATACCCACAATAATATTAATGGAAAACATATTGATGATAATGTGAGAATAAATAATAATTATAATTAATTTAGATTTCACTATCAACATGACTACATTTCATTATATTTCTACAATGAAGCTATCAACAAACAAACCTATCCATGTAAAAAACCTACCCCTTTAAAAGTGTTTTTGATAAACTATTTAGTTTTTTCCTATTTCTCTTTTTAATATATATGTTAGCTTGACTTGATTGAGAGGAGTATTATCTTTCACACCTAAATCCAATTCCATGTGAAACTAATACATTGTTATAACAATTTTGAATTTTATATTTTCTAAATGAAAATAAAAATCTATAAAATTTCACAGATATACAAAAAAAAATTAACAATTAACCATTTTCATTTTTTTTTTATAAAAAATAACTAACACTTCAAAATTTTCAAGAAGTGGTGATTTAGATAATTTTTTCCAAACTATAAATTTTAGAGACATAATCATAGTTAGCAAGTAGTTTCAAAGTTCTTACAAAGAGGGTACATAATATAATATGCATGCTCCAGTTAAACGTTTAGTTTCACTTGAAAGATCTCACATATAACACTTCCATTGATTTTCCCAACAAAATATTTATGGTGATGCATAGCAGAACTAATGTAAATTCCATTCCAAAATCAGGATTACGATCTCTTATACTTACTAAAGATGAAGAAAAGAAGTTAAACATGGAATATCATTGCATTAATGAATTTCTTTTTGAATCAAGAACTCATGAGTTTCTTATGTAAACACAAAGCAAATGCATTGATGCATTCCCAATTCTTCTAGAATCATTAGCACAAACAAAGATATTTATTAAACACAATAAATGTTCCATGAAGTCCTGACTAAATGTAACATTTTAGGACCTCTCTCAATACAAGCATATATTGTATGCCAAGGATCAATAAGAAAATAATTTATAATTTTTCGATATCATCATTGCAACAAAACTGTGTCATCTTCAGAAGTCCAGGGTTTTCAATAATATTACAATATCAGGGGGGTTCTAGACTGTAATATATACCTTGGAACCCTATTGTCATGTCGTTGATCTTTGTTGATATGGATATATTGAACAATGAAGAACTGTTGGTAGAGGGTTACACTACAAAGAATGTATTGCATAGCAACATGATTATCTAATCAGTAGTCAACCTAACAACTTAATGAATACATTTTCGTAGTATTATGCATGGTTTTATATTTTATCAAAAAAATCACCAAGAATTTACAAGGTTTTATAATTCAGTGAAAGATTCGCTAAGATTTTACAAGATTGTATAATTGACTAAAAGATTCACACACACACACACACACACACACACACACACACACACACACACACATATATATATATATATATTATTGATAAAATAGACTTCAATTTTTCCTATGTATCATGGGGATTTGCCAATTTATTATACATATAAATTTAGGGGGGGTTCTTAAAATCACCCCTGGCCCATTTATGACCATCTTTGGCACCCTGCCATAGAAATTTTCTTTGCAATTTTTTTATGAAAGTGAGGACAAAACCTGGAGCCGCCAGAGAAAATAAGGAGTAGATGGGAAGAGCTTAGAGCACAGATTTGAGGAGGATGAGGTGGCCTGGGAGATTCAAATAACAAAAAGTCCAGGAAGAGAGTATTTTTTCCAGGGAGGAAAGGAGGTTTTCCCAGGAGCTGTTCTGGAGTGATTTATCAATGAGAAGAAAGCCAAGGTATTTTTATGGAAGGGATCTTCTATTGAAGCCAAGGATATGGGTGATGTGAAGCTACAATGGTTGGGGGGTATTGAAAAAGAAGACTTGAGATTTATCTTTGTTGATGTCCATACTAGAAGCCTCACAAAAGTCTTGGAGGATAGCAAGGATGCGGAGGGATTCACGGACAGTCAGGGAGCCCATCATCAAAGTGTCGTATACAAACTAGATGTGGGAGATTGGCGGGTTTATACCATGAAGGGAGAACCCTGATAAGGATTTGTCAACAATTTCTGCCTTAATGGATGTACTCAGGCCTTCCACCATAATGATGAAAATAAAGTGAGATAGAGGATCCCCTTGGTGAATTCCCCTCAAGGGTGAGAAGGGGAAATATGGAACCTCATTGATCAAGATAGAAAAGAAAGCAGAGGACGTAAGGTTAATAATCCAATCCACCCAGGTAGAAGAAAAAACAAAGGCCAGAAGGGTGGACTTGATATAATTCCATCTTAACTTATCAAAATATTTTGAAAGATATAGCTTTATAAGCATACCTAGAGGGCCAGAGGTTTGTAAAGAATGGATGACTTCATGTGCTAGTATGACACGGTCTAGAATTTGTCGGCCTTCAACATACCTTGATTGTTCATGAGAGATTATGAAGGGAAGGACAATCTTGAGTTTTTGGGTGATAACATTTGTGAGTAGTTTGTAGATGACGTTGCATAATGATATAGGCACGAACTGCTTCATAAGTGTAACAAATTCCTCATTGGGGGTGAGAGTTATAAAGGTTGCATTGAGGGTCGGTAGCACTTGACCAGATTGTCTGGAATCCTTAATAATTTGCCAGACCTCTTCTCTTATCATAGGTCAACAGTGATGGAATAAGTCCATTGTGAATCTGTTAGGACCTAGATATTTTTAGAGAGGGGTGACATGGAGTGCTTGATCCACTTCTTCAAGTGTGATCAACCGTTGAAGGGATTCATTTTGCTCCATGGTTATAATTGTTGGGATATGTTGAGTGATTCTTTTAATGACAGTTGTTCTATCCCCTGGAGGTTATGATAAGAGATTATGATAATAGGTTACAAGTTCTTTCTCTAAGTCCTCATGGGTTTGGATAACTTTACCCTATTCTGATACTAATTGGGAGATATGGTTAGTATGCCGGTGTTGAAGCATCGAAAGATGAAATAATTTAGTGTTCCTTTCTCCCTCCTTGAGCCATTGGATCCTGTAGTTTTTCCTCCAGAGGATTTCTTCCTGAGTGCGTCTGTCATCCACCTATTTTTTGAGCTGCTCCTCTTGCCCCTTGAGTTGTTCAGAGAAACCCCGATCTATGATTTGATGCTGGAGTCGTTTCATTTTTTGATCTAAAAGTATTTGGTCCTTGAAAATGTTTCCGAAGGTGGATTTGTTCCAAATCTTAAGGAACTGCTTGAAGTTCTTTAATTTTTGTTGAAATATAAACATAAGATTTCCATGATGTATGGAAGCCTCTTCCCATGAAAA
>SNQJ01S0190759.1:11062-21813 GCA_010110895.2 Picea sitchensis | reverse complement strand
ACAATGGGAAGAGCTACGTCAATGGGGGCCAATGGCTGGAACCCCAAGAACACCTAAAAAGGGTTGTGGCCAATAGAGTCATGGAGAGATATGTTGTATATATGTTGAACATAAGGAAGTCTCTCATCCCATGTGCATGGATGTTTATAATTGTACATCTTGGGGATATGGACAATTATCTTGTCGACTACCTCTATTTGTCCATCAATATGTTGGTGGAAGGAAGTCGATTTGGACAACTTGGTGTTCATCATCGATCATAGGCTAGATCAAAAAGTACCTAGGAACCTACTATTTCGATCTAAAATAATGGTCCATGGGAGCCCAAAACGAACCCAAACACGTTCAAAGAAGATATTAGCAGCGACGTCGGCTGTGATTCTCTTCTTGCAAGGTGCCAAAACTTTCATCTTAGATAATCGATCAATGACCATGAAGACATAATCATTCCCATGCTTGGTTGAAGGCAGACCAAACATGTAATCCATGGAGATGGACTCCCAAGGCTTATATAGAGTACGAAGAGGGGTGTATAGCCCTTGTTTCTTGATGGCGAGTTTGGCAATGGTGCAAGTAGTGAGGGATCTAATGTACTTGCAAACATCATGCTAAAGCTTCAACTAATAAAAATGATTTTGTAGTACTACCACTATTTTTTACACACCAAAGTGTCATGTCACTCGACTGTTATGAACTTCCCAAATCATATTTGCATGCTCATTTGAAGGAACATAGAGATTTCTTAGATGGCATAGCAATCCATCCTGGAGATGAAAGTTTGGAATTAGTTTTCCTGTACTTAATGTTTGATAGGTATCATAGTCACTATTGTATAATTGTGGCCACCTAGATGTCTCATGCCCACAAGAGTTGAGAAATGTGGTTAGCACCACAAAATGGGGGTCGACTGAGGTAGTCTGCGACATGGTTGATGTTTCCCTTCTTATACTTGATGTTCAATTGGAATTGTCGTAGGTATGTGGAGCACTTTTGATGGAAGTCATTCTGTAACTTTTCTTGTGTTTGCATGAATTGCAGAGGCTCATGATCAATATGGATTATTGTTTCCTTCCCTAGAATGTAACGCTTCCACTATCAACATGCCTACATAATGGTGTAAATATATTTAAAATAGGTTGGGTATTTACAAACAACATCATAAAGTTTTTCACTGTGATAAGACACCATATTCCCATGCCGAGGGATTACTACAACGATATCATAATATGAAGCTTTTGTCTCAATCTCAAATGGTTGTTGCAGGTTTAGAAGAATAAGGACTAGTCCTGAGAAGAGGTGGAATTTAAAATCCTCGAATGCTTTCTATTGGGATGTGGCCCAACAAATATTTTCCTTTGCTCCACCCTTGGTCACATGACTTAGGTCGCAAGAGATATGAGAGAACCCCAACACAAATATACGGTAGAAGTTGGTAAGGCCCAAGAAGTTGTAGAGCTCGGTTAGTGTCTTCGGGGCCAACCGATCGCAGATTAATTAGATATTGGCTAGATCCACATTTAGACCCTTATCATCCACAATGTATCCTAAATATTGGATTCTCTACATGTCGAAGGAACAATTCTCCAAATTGGAATATAAATTGTGTTATCCTAGGGTTACCAAGACCTATTGAATGCGCTTCAAATGTTCCTCCCAGCTTTTTCTAAAGATCACGATGTCATCCAGATATACAACCACAAAGGAGTTTATGAATGACCACAATATATCATCCATAATCCACGTGAATGTGGTCATGGAATTAGTCAAGCCAAAAGGCATGAACAGTCACTCGAAGAGACCTTATTTAGACTTCAAGGTTGTCTTCGATACATCAGTTTTATCAGTCAACAACTGGTGGTATCTTGATTTAAGACAAATCGTACTGAAAAATTTGGCTCCCTTAAGCTAATTGATAATATCATCAATTCATGGGATTGGGTACCGATTCTTGATTGTGATCTTGTTTCGGGTTTTGTAATCAATAAAAGGTCACCATGTCCCATCCTTCTTTTGTAGAAGAATAATTAGGCTCCCTCAAGGTGAGGATCTTGGTTTGATGTGGCCCTTCAGAATTAGTTCTTTTATCTGGCGTTTGATTTCTTCATTATTCTTAATATAACACCTGTACAAATGGTCGTTTGGGAGAGGAGCATCAGGTGTCAAATCAATTGATTGCTTTACCTGACAATGAAAATGATCTCCCATAGGCAAGGAAATTATGTGTTTTTTCTCTTCTACTATCTTTTCCACCTGTTGTGTAGAGAGACCTCATGCATAGGTTTTGGTGGTTGCAACGACCTTCCATTCACCTTATGTTAGGGACCTAACCTCCCTAACCCCTCACATAGGTAGAATAATATATTTTCCATGTAATAAAGGACAACATTAGTTAATAAGGCATATTTAATAAATATGAACAAGTAAATGTAAGAAGACCTAATAGAAGTTTCCACTTCTAGAAAGATCTTCCTCTAGAATGTTTTTTAGAAGATAGATTTAGAATCAATAAGAGTAGGAATTATGGGTAAATTTTTTTCAGGGTAGAGACCTGTACTTTCATCATATTTAAATCATAGATATTTTTCGTTGAATAGGTAAAATTGCGATGGGGAATACTACACGCATGAGATACAGATGATTTCACGGGGTTTCCTAGAAACCAAAGTTTCTCCCTTGTTGGACACCTTTGTAACCCCTTTTGGTACCCCTCGAGTTGTACTGCATCATATAGAATCTGTACACAACCATCACTCCCACATACCGAAATACATACCATGAGTCCCCTAGATCTCCTAGTACAAGCTCTAGATCAACCAATCGGTTGCCTGAATGCTATAGTGCCACTGAGAACAACACTCAGGAAGATACTCTCTAGTATTTGTGTAATTAGGTAGTATGATTAAGGGTAAGGTTGAACCTCCTTAGTTGGTTCCTTGAGATATTTGGTGGATTACTATTGTTTGACCCCACACGTATATCAAAGAGCTATATCAAAGGGAAAAACCTTGCCCATAGGCACCCTACAAACTCTAACTTGGGGGAACATACCAGTGGAATATATATATATATATATGTGTGTGTGTGTGTGTGTGTGTGTGTGTGTGTGTGTGTGTGTTAAAAATAATGTGCATGCATTTTAGAACATGAAAGCATTATTAATGCATGTGTGTGCATGTTCTATAATGCATGGACATTATTTGAAATTCAATTTTATTTTTCTAAGGAGCATTTCTACTTACCAACATGTTTGTCAACTTAGTTTCTTTGGATTTATATTAGGTATGATGACCCTTGTGGTTGGTACTAAGAAAACAAAAAAAAGGGTTATGGCCAATAGAGTCACAGAGCGATATCTTGTATATATGTTGAACATAAGGAAGTCTCTCATCCCATGTGCATGGATGTTTAGAATTGTACATCTTAGGGATATGGACAATTATCCTTTCGACTACCTCTGTTTTTCCATCAATATGTGGGTGGAAGGAAGTCGATTTGGACAACTTGGTGTTCATCAACGATCATAGGCTAGATCAAAAAGTACTCAGGAACCTACTATTTTGATTTGAAATAATGGTCCATAGGAGCCCAAAATGAACCCAAACACGTTCAAAGAATATATTAGCACCAACGACCACTGTGATGTTCTTCTTGCAAGGTACCAAAAATTCCATCTTAGATAATCGATCAATGACAATGAAGACATAATCATTCCCATGCTTGGTTGAAGGCATACCAAACATGTAATCCATGGAGATGGACTCCCAAGGCCTATCTAGAGTAGGAAGAGGGATGTATAACCTCTGTTTCTTGATGGCGAGTTTGGTAGTGGTGCAAGTAGTGAGGGATTTGATGTACTTGCAAACACCATGTTGAAGCTTCAACTAATAAAAATGATTTTATAGTACTGCCACTATTTTTTACACACCAGAGTGTCATGTCGCTTGCCTGTAATGAACTTCCAAAATCATATTTGCATGCTTGTTTGAAGGAACATAGAGATTTCTTAGATGACATAGCAATCCATCTTGGAGACGAAAGTCTGGAACTAGTTTTCATGTACTTAATGTCTGATAGGTATCATAGTCACTATTGTATAATTGTGTCAACCTAGATGTCTCATTCCCACAAGTGTTGAGAAATGTGGTTAGAACCTCAAAATGGGGGTCGACTGAGGTAGTTTGCGACATGGTTGATGTTTCCCTTCTTGTACTTGATGTTCAAGTGGAATTGTCGCAGTTATGTGGACCACTTTTGATGGAAGTCATTCTGTAACTTTTCTTGTGTTTGCATGAATTGCAGAGGCTCATGATTGTTTCCTCCCCTAGAATGTAATGCTTCCACTATCAACATGCATACATAATGGTGTAAATATATTTAAAATAGGTGGGGTATTTACAAACAACATCATAAAGTGTTTCACTGTGATAAGACACCATATTCCCATGCTGAGAGAGGACTTCAACGATAGCATAATATGAAGCATCTGTTTCAATCTCAAATGGTTGTTGTAGGTTTATAAGAATAAGGACTAGTGTTGAGAAGAGATGGAATTTAAAATCCTTGAATTCTTTCTATTGGGATGTGGCCCAAGAAATATTTTCCTTTGCTCCACCCTTGGTCACCTGGCTTAGGTCCTAAGAAATATGAGAGAACCCCAACACAAATATATGGTAGAAGTTGGTAAGGCCCAAGAAGTTGTGGAGCTCAGTCAGTGCCTTCGGGTCCAACCAATCGCGGATTAATTGGATATTGGCTAGATCTAGATGCAGAACCTTCTCATACACAATTTATTCTAAATATTGAATTCTCTACATGTCGAAGGAACAATTCTCCAAATTGGAATATAAATTGTGTTCTCTCAGGGTTACCAAGCCTTATTGAATGTGCTCCAGATATACAACCACAAAGGAGTTTGTGAATGACCACAATATATCATCCATAATCAATGTGAATGTGGTCAGGGAATTAGTCAAGTCAAAAGGCATGAGCAGTCACTCTGAGAGACCTTATTTAGACTTGAAGGTTGTCTTCGATACATCAGTTTTCTCAATCAACAACTGGTGGTAGCCTGATTTAAAAAGGGTTGTGGCCAATAGAGTCATGGAGTGATATGTTGTATATATTTTTAACATAAGGAAGTCTCTCATCCCATGTGCATGGATGTTTAGAATTGTACATCCTGGGGATATCGACAATTATCCTGTCGACTACCTCTATTTGTCCATCAATATGTGGGTGGAAGGAAGTCGATTTGGAAAACTTGGTGTTCATCATCGATCATAGGCTAGATCAAAAGGTACTTAGGAAGCTACTGTTTTGATATGAAATAATGGTCCATGGGAGCCCAAAATGAACCCAAACACGTTCAAAGAAGATATTAACAACGACGTCGACTATGATCCTCTTCTTGCAAGGTGCCAAAACTTCCATCTTAGATAATCAATCAATGACCATGAAGACATAATCATTCCCATGTTTGGTTGAAGGAAGACCAAACATGTAATCCATGGATATGGACTCCCAAGGCCTATCTAGAGTAGGAAGAGGGGTGCATAGCCCCTGTTGCTTGATGGAGGGTTTGGTAGTGGTGCAAGTAGTGAGGGATCTGATGTACTTGCAAACATCATGCTGAAGCTTCAACCAATAAAAATGATTCTGTAGTACTGCCACTATTTTTTACACACCAAAGTGTCATGTCTCTTGACTGTAATGAACTTCCCAAATCATATTTTCATGCTCGTTTGGAAGAAAATAGAGATTTCTTAGATGGCATAGCAATCCATCCTGGAGATGAAATTCTAGAACTAGTTTTCATGTACTTAATGTCTGATAGGTATCATAGTCACTATTGTATAATTGTGGACACCTAGATGTCTCATGCCCACAAGAGTTGAGAAATGTGGTTAGCACCACAAAATGGGGGTCGACTGAGGTTGTCTATGACATGGTTGATGTTTCTCTTCTTGTACTTGATGTTCAAGTGGAATTGTCACAGGTATGTGGACCAATTTTGTTGGAAGTCATACTGTAACTTTTCTTGTGTTTGAATGAATTGCAGAGGCTCATGATCAGTATGGATGATTTTTTCCTTTCCTAGAATGTAGCGCTTCCACTATCAACATGCCTACATAATGGTGTAAATATATTTAAAATAGGTGGGGTATTTAAAAACAACATCATAAAGTGTTTCACTGTGATAAGACACCATATTGTCATGCCGAGAGAGGACTACAATGATATCATAATATGAAGCATTTGTCTCAATCTCAAATGGTTGTTGTAGGTTTAGAAGAATAAGGACTAGTGTTGAGAAGAGGCGGAATTTAAAATTCTTGAATGCTTTCTATTGGAATTTGGCGCAACACATATTTCTATTGCTCCACTCTTGGTCACCTTTCTTAGGTCCCAAGCGATATGAGAGAGCCCCAACACAAATATTCGGTAGAAGTTGGTAAGGTCCAAGAAGTTGCGGAGCTCGGTAAGTGTCTTTAGGGCCAACCAATCCCGGATTAATTGGATATTGACTAGATCCACATGCAGACCCTTCTCATCCACAATGTATCCTAAATATTGGATTCTTTACAGGTCGAAGGAACAATTCTCCAAATTGGAATGTAAATTGTGTTCTCACAAGTTTACTAAGAACTGTTGAATGTGCTTCAAATGGTCCTCCCATGTTTTTATAAAGATGACGATGTCATCCAGATATACAACCACAAAGGAGTTTGTGAATGACCACAATATATCATCCATAATCCACGTGAATGTGGTCAGGGAGTTATTCAAGCCAAAAGGCACGAACAATCATTCGAAGAGACCGTATTTAGATTTGAAGGTTGTCTTCGATACATCAGTTTTCTCAATCAACAACTAGTGGTAGCCTGATTTATGAAAAATCGTACTGAAAAATTTGGCTCCCTTAAGCTAATTGAGAAGATCATCAATTCATGGGATTGGGTACCGATTCTTGATTGTGATCTTGTTTCGGGATTTTTAATCAATAAAAGGTCACCATGTCCCGTCCTTCTTCTGTAGAAGAATAATTAGGCTCCCACAAGGTGAGGATCTTGGTTTGATGTAGCCCTTTAGAGTTAGTTCTTTGATGTGGCATTTGATTTCTTCATTCTTCGTAATAGAACACCTGTACACATGGTCATTAGGGAGAGGAGCATCAGGTGTCAAATCAATTGATTTCTTTACCTGACAATGAAAATGATCTCCCATAGGAAAGGAAAATATGTTTCTTCTACTATGTTTTCCACCTGCTGTGTAGAGAGACCTCATGCATAGGTTTTGGCGGTTGCAGTGACCTTTCGTTCACCTTTTGTTAGGGACCTAACCTCCCTAACCCCTCACATAGGTAGAATAATATGTTTTCCATGTAATAAAGGCCGACATTAGTTAATAAGTCATATTTAATAAATATGAACAAGTAAATGTAAGAAGACCTAATAGAATCTTCCACTTCTAGAAAGATCTTCCTCTAGAATGTTCTTTAGAAGATAGAGTTAGAATAAATAAGAGTAGGAATTATGGGTAACTTTTTTTTCAGGGTAGAGACGTGTACTTTCATCATATTTAAATCATATATATTTGTCGTTCAATAGGTAAAATTGTGAAGGGGAATACTACACGCATGTGATACATACGATTTCACGGGGTTTCCTAGAAACCAATGTTTCTCCCTTGTTGGAAACCTTTGTAACCCCTTTTGGTACCCCTCGAGTAGTATTGCATCATATAGAATTTGTAAATGACCATCTCTCCCACATACCGAAAGACATATCATGAGTCCCCTAGATCTCTTATTACCAACTTTAGATCAACCGATTGGTCGCTTGACTGCTATAGTTCCACCGAGAACAACACTCGGGAAGATACTCTCTAGTATTTGGGTAATTAGGTAGTACAGCTAAGGGTAAGGTCGAGCCTCCTTAGTTGGTTCCTTGAGATATTGGGTCGATTACTATTGTTTGACCCCACATGTATATCAAAGAGATATAACACAGGGAAAAACCTTGTCCATAGGCACCCTGCAAACCCTAACTTGGGGGAACATACGAGTGGAATATATATATATATATATATATATATATATATGTGTGTGTGTGTGTGTGTGTGTGTGTGTGTGTGTTCAAAATAATGTGCATGCATTTTAGAACGTGAAAGCATTATTAATGCATGTGTGTGCATGTTCTGTAATGCATGCACATTATTTGAAACTCAATTTTATTTTTCTGAATGAGCATTTCTACTTACCAACATGCTTGTCAACTTAGTTTCTTTGGATTTGTATTAGGTATGATGACCCTTGTGGTTGGTACTGAGAAAAAAACAAAATCATGTATATGTTGGATCATGGGGTGTGTGACATAACCAAGCTATGCAATGTTGATAAATGGTACGCCTACAAAATTCTTCAAAAGTTCAAGGGGTCTAATACAGGGGTGTCCTTTATCACCCTTAGTGTTTATTTTAATTGTAGAAGGACTAAGAAGAGCTATAAAGAAACAGGTGTTGGAAAAGAATGTAGAAGGTATTCCAATGACAAGAGGGATAAATATTACACATTTGATGTTTGTTGTTGATATTATTCTCTTTGGGATTGGCAACATAGAGGTATGGAAAGTATATAAGTATATACTGGAACTATTTTGTAAAGGTACATGCATGGCCTTCAACCCACATAAATAATCTTTCTAGAAGTTGGGTGGACAACAATGGAACTTGAAGTATTGAAGGAATTTATGACTTTTGAGACTAAACCAGTTGATGAAGGTTTTAAATATCTTGGGTGCTTTCTCAAACCATATTGCTATATTAAGTTAGATTGGAGCTGGTTGGAGAAGAAATTTGAAGCAAGAATTGCAAATTGGAGTCACAGGTGGCTAAGTTTAGGGGGAAGGGTTATACTTGTAAAATATGTACTTGAAATCATACCAATGTATTGGTTATCTTTAGCTAATATACCTAAATGTACTCTAAATAATATCAGAAGAAGGATGTTCAGTTTTCTATGGATGGGGAAAAAGATAAAAGAAGGGGTACATCTGATTAGCTGGAAAAAGATAGCCAAACCAAAGAAGGTGCGTGGCTAGGGTATCAAAAATATTTTTACCTTTGGGAAAGCCTTAGCAACAAAAAGTCTGTGGAGGTGTCTAATGGTACCAGGTCTATGGCATGAGGTAATAATTAAAAAATATCTCAGGAAGAAATCGACAACGGAGTGGTTTAGGGAAGGAAGGAAAAAATAGCCTCGAATTTCAAATATTTGGAGAACACTTACCACTTCCTTTAACATATTGTCAGAATGGTTGGCTTGGAAACCTGACAACGGGAGAGATATCAGAATTGGAACATACCCAATGGTTGGGGCACACAGATATTACAAATTGTCAAAGAATATTTTACAGACTTTGAAGACACAGGGTATTGAGTATCTAACACAAGCAAGAAATATGGAATTGGAGGATTCGAGTCATACAATCTGGAAAAAGGATGAGTCATTAGGATTGGAAGGGGATCAATAAGTGGAATGTAATAACTTTGTTAATGTTTTAGTACGCTCGGGAGTTGATTTAAACACTGAAAAATATACTTTATTGTGGACATGGGATACTAAGAGGGGACACATTAATGCAAAACAGACATATGAAGTTCAATTATTGGAGGAGGGGTGSTATATACTTCTTTCTGGTATACTGACCTCTGGCAATGGAAATTTCCTTTAAAAATCAAACTATTTACTTGGTTAATGCTTGAACARAAAATACTTACTTGGGAGAATCTGGTGAAAAGAGGTATTGTAGGGCCTAGTAAATGTGTTCTCTATGGGAATAAAGAGGAAAATGTGAAACGTCTATTTGTTGATTGTGATTTTACCAAAGACATCAGGTATAATATACAAAAAMAATTAAATTGTACAGACTTTTTTGAATGAGGAAAAATTGCAAAATGTTTTCATAATTGGGTAAAGAAGAAGGATAATATCAAAGAGTTGCTAAGTTTTATCTRTTGGGAGATATGGGAACATAGGAATATGGTAATATTTGAAGATCAACTTCCTAATAGGGACTGCAACAACATACTTCGGGACATGGGAGAAACAAAAATATACTTGGCTGATAAGGGTAGCAGAATTAGACCACCTCTTATTGACTGGGATATGACAGTTGGTTTTTTTTATGGAGCTTCACAAGATAGAGGAACAAAATGTGGGGCTGGAGCAATAATAAAATGTCTAGTGTTAGGAACTTTTAGATTGAAGATGTATTGTGGTAATGGTACTAACACAAAGGATGAACTACTTGCTCTCTGTTGTATCCTTTATTTTGCTTGCATTAAAAAGATAAATAGGATACAACTAGTTGGTGACTCTAAGATTATCATAGACTGGTTTACTAATGAGAACAATCTTCAGGTGATCTCTCTTCATCCTTGGATGAAAAGAATTCGAGTGCTGAGTAGGAGGTTTACAAAGATAAAAGCTCAACATATTTACAGGACATATAACGAGGAAGTTGATCTGGTGTCAAAAGAAGCTCTCCTCTTAGAAGAGGATGGTATATTTTTTGTAGTGGGAAATGAAGGACATCCAACAAATTATGAAAGAATAGAATTTAGATAACTTCTAATATGTCAAGGAAGATGTAAAGTGATCATTTTTGTATTTTATGATCTATGAACTGTAATTTATGAGGAAAAAATTGACAGTTTAAGTCTAATGATTATATATTTTTATAACATAAGCA
>SNQJ01S0190758.1:0-18064 GCA_010110895.2 Picea sitchensis | reverse complement strand
CAAGAAACCCTAACTTACATAACCAACTCAATCTAATGGCTAGCATAAGTCTAATCTGAGGGCTCATATTTAATGCTCCTCATTAATTACAAAATAAGTAATAAATGCTCATTAAACACTTTTTGGGTCCCACAACTTAAAATCACTTTAAGTTATAAAGTACATTCACTTTATAAAAGCACTTTATTTAAAAATTCACTTTACAAATAAAACATGTCTAGGAAATATGACTTTATGTCCTCCCCATGACAAAACACAAAAACGTGAATGAGGACATCCCTTGTTACATTTCAACAATTTCATCCTGAGGTTTTGGCCTCCTATTTTAATGGTTTCATCCTAAAGTTTCAGCATGTTGTCTGAGGTTTTTTTCCTACTGTTCTAAGGCCGACTTCTGGACATTTCAGCGGGGTCTTTTGGCTAAGAAACTGGAATATTATTCTAAGGCATAAACCCTAGTGATTTTGGGCATCTTAAGAGGGTTTTTTGTTTGGTTCTTGAGCATGTTGTAGTTTTCCTTTTCCTACAGTGTTTTTCAGTCATCCCTGCAGTTCTATTTGGCGATATCACAGTCCCATAAAGAGATCTACCCTGACGGTTTGATTAATGAATTAGGAGTGCATTTCTGAGCATACACCGAAGGAAGGCAACATCAACTAATCTGGTACTATTATTCTTGTTTTAGATTTTTGCAATTTGGTTTTACTTCTATAGTTGTGTTAAATTTTCTGGCTATCTAGTTCATTTATTATTGTTGGGTTATTCATGCTCAATTTATGCTTTGTTGGTCATGAATTTCTTGTATTTAAGATTTTGAAAAGAATATATTTTTTTATTTCTAAGCTAGCTCACTATTTAACCCTTACTTTCTAGCATCACCAACTCAGTTGCCACTTTGATACATGACAAGAACAATAAGTCCTATTTCATATGATGAAGATGGAGGTGACAAAGTACACCAGCATAGATCCATCTTAAATCCAAATATATCAAGCACCAAGAGGGATCCAATTTCTTAAGGTGAAAATTTTTTATTATAAATTAATTCCATGTCAAGTTTTACATGATGTGTGTAATTGTTGTTTTGTTTAATTAAGAAGACTTTACTTTTATTATTATTATTATTATTATTATTATTATTATTATTATTATTATTATTATTATTATTATTATTATTATTGAGTCGACTTTATTTTTCTTTTTAAATGTATTGTTATTATCTAACGCTAACGTCGCATCACACTACCGCCTCAACATCTCCCCCATAGTGGGTTGTAGAGAACCTTGACAATTGATGAAATAAACTAGAGAATATAGAAAAAGAGATAGAGGAATGGAGTGAGCCTCGAGTAATTTTCAATGTAGAGGAAAATATTGACATCAAACCATATGTGGGTGAAATAGATACCACCTTGAAAGTGAATCAATGGTTGCAAATAAGAAAATTTTATTTTAGTCTGCATGAAGTTAGTAGAGTACAAAGAAGCTCTTTTGTTTGTTTGAAGTTAGAAGCTCATCTTTTGACATGGCGGCAAAGTGATACCAATGTTAATTACTAGGAAATGAACCACCTATCACAAATTGAGAAATGTTTGATGGCATGATTAAATCGAAGTTGTGTCCTATTGGTTATAAGAAGGAACAAAATATACATTGTTTTTACCTACAACAGAGACAATGATAGACAACACATGAATTCATCATTGAAATTAAAAAAGGAGCAATCCAATTAGAGATATCTCTTAAAATCCCTAAATTGTTTATCAAGTACTTGGGAACTTTTCACAATCACCTTAAGATACAAGTGATGTTTTTCAAACCTAAGAAAATTGATGAGGCTTGTGTGCAGGCATAGTTCCTTGAAGGTCAAAAGAAGAAACAACAATTCTATGGGACAAAATAAATAAAGTTGAAAGAACACCCAAAAGGTCTAAAGAAGGGAAAAGGTAAAGGAAAAACGCTCAATGAAATTGAAATAAAAAACCAAAACCCTAACAAGCAATGTAAAGACGATGGCCATACAAATGAGAATTGTTGGAAACTACATCCTAAGATAAGACCTAATTGGTCCAAACAACAACTCAAGAAGAAGGATTTGTTGATTATAAAGGGAGATTAAAGGGTGGAAAACAATACAGAGATTGAAGGTAACATGACATGTACTTCAATTCAAATGAGGTAGTTTTGAATATTATCAACCCAAAGGAAGAAAGAGAGATCATCGAACTCTTTCACATTACCAAAAGGTCTAAAGAAGGGAAAAGGAAAGGAAAACGCTTCAATGAAATTGAAATAAAACCGTCCCTAACAAGCAATGTAAAGACGATGGCAATACAAATGAGAATTGTTGGAAACTACATCCTAAGATAAGACCTAATTGGTCCAAACAACAACTCAAGAAGAAGGATTTGTTGATTATAAAGGGAGATTAAAGGGTGGAAAAAAAATACGTAGATTGAAGGTAACATGACATGTACTTCAATTCAAATGAGGTAGTTTTGAATATTATCAACCCAAAGGAAGAAAGAGAGATCATCGAACTCTTTCACATTATGATCCAACAAAATAAAACTAAGGTAAATTGATTATTTGATACTAGATCATAGTGAAATTTGATTTTTTCATAGCTATCTTAGAAACTTGGATTGGTGATGCATGAACATCCTCATCCATACCCATTAGCATGGCTAATACAAGATAACAAGTTCATAGTTAGGAAGCAATATAAGTTCAGATTTCCTATTAGTGGAAACGTTATTGATGAGATAGGAGCAAAGGTTATTCTATTGAATGTTTATGGAGTGATTTGAAGGAGTCCTTATCTTTGCTAGAATGTGTTTTAAAAGGACTAATAAATTCAAACATGTACAGATGGGAAGTCCTATATTGTGCATGCACATAAGAGAAAATCAAATCTCTTAATATGTGCACACCAACCTAGGACATTGACCACTACAAACAAAAAGGTGTATTGTTTCTTTTTAGAGAAGAGAAACAAGGAGGAGAAGGTAATATGTGTTGTGATTATAATTGATGGTAGGTGGATTGTCATTGATGGAAAGATCGAGTATGCAACGATGGAAAACAGTGGACAATGAAAGGCTCGATATTACGTCACCCATCCTTAACCCTACCTAAACCCCAACCTTATCCCAGTCCCGTCCGCTAATCCCCACGTCCAAAGAGAAAGGTGAAGCAGGTTATGAAATCCCAAGGTAAGAGTGCGACGCTTTTGGATACCGAGTTGGGAAGAGAAGACTCTTCACATCGTGAGTTCCAAATCGCTAAATGCTAAAACCCAAAACCAAACCCAAAATAGGTACAATTCAACAAAAAATTCTATGCGCATCGCAGCAACCATTTTGGAGTTTCTGATACCGGAGATTGATAATTCAAGAGTCGAGACTCTCCAACACTGGAGTCCCGGCAGCAAATGTGAAATGCCAAAATCCCTAAACAAGCACATCAACCGAGTTTCTGATAATCGAGATTGAGAAGTCATTATCGAGACTCTTTCGAACACGAGTCCCTAAGTCAATGGAAACGAGAAATGCCAAAACTCAAATAGGCATCACCAACAAAGAGCTTCGGCAGATCAGGAGAAATAATTCCATTTCGTGAGTCCCAAATACCGGGATCTGAAGTGTCGAAACACTTCACCGGCCAAGAGTGCCGAATGTCAATCGCCAAATGCTAAACAACGGTAACATCGGATCTTTGATCCCACTCCACTAAACCAAATACCGGATTTGAAGAGCGTTACCGGTGACTCTTTACTACGTGGTCTCAAATGGCTTAAATGTGAAACGCTGAAATGTCGAAATGCAAAAAAAAAACTTTTGGTGCAAGATTCGGATACCGGGAGTTGGAAGAATCAAGACTCCTCATCACAGGAATGTCGAAATCGCGATACGCGAAAAACACTCCAGATCTAACGTCAATCATCAAGAGTGTGGACCATTGATCCGACTCCATTTCGTGAGTTTCCACACCGAGTTGGAGGGATCAAGAGTTGAGACTCTTCATCAAAGGAGTCCCGGAATTCAAATGCTGTAAATGTGAAAACACCTTTGGTGTAGGTCTGGTCACCGCTGGTGGTCACATCGTCTAAGAGTTATATACAAGAGATCAAAGAGAAAAGCTCCATTTCGGAGTTTGGGACATGAGAATCGAGACTCTTCACCACAAGAATGCCAAAATTCTAAAATGCTGAAATGCCAAAACGCTAAGATCCCACGATCCAACCAACAAGGGCGAATTTGGCATTATCGTGAGGGCTACCGCCACTTCGTGAGTGTAACCGGATGAAACGACTTCTATGGCTTCCGCAGGAATCAAACAGCCTAAGTGAGATCAAAGATGAAAAGGCTTGAGGCATATTCCATTCGAATGAAGATTATTGTTAGAGGTGGTTGACATATGGAAGAGTGTTGAATCCTGTAACTCCAACAAAGAGGATTAGCTCGACTTTGATACAGAGAAGACTAAGAGTATCAATCATGTAGATGTGCTATGAATCTCGATAATAATTCCAATGATGATTGACACATGGGTTAAACAGCTAGATAAGATGAAGAGTGGCCATCATGATCAAGCAAATCACTCAACATGGACAGAGCATGCAAAAGCATTTAAGCAAGATTAGCATGCACGTAGACCATAAGTATGCGCAATGAAGATGGGGTTGTTGTTGTTCAGAGCGATCAAGGAGTGTATAAGGAGGAGTGTGCAACAGTTGAAATACAGATAAGAGGAATGGTTCTTTGAATGGACATGGAACATAGATCATAAAAGGCAGAGTACCGGTAAAGCTAAGGGATGTGTCCGTAAAGACAGCTGGAGACAAAGAGCGCTGAAGGCCGAGGTGCTCAGAGAGAAAACGTATGATCTGTGCGCCACAAGAAGATGCGCATGATGATTATATAGGATCGTGAGCAAAGATAAAGGCATCATTGATAAGCCCGGTAAGCCAATGATAACTATTGAACCACTGTACACGAGAGCATAAAGAAACGTTAGGGTGAAGGAGGTGTTAGGAGGATCGATGTCTCTAAAGGTTCCCGCGGGTGCTTTGAACATTGTGGAGTTAGAATGCACCTGCCGTGTTTGTTCAGGTGGCGAGGAAAGGAGAACTGCTATTCTCATTATACAAGTTGGTGGATCAGTTAGTGTTTCCATCTATTGGTGTTTGAACACTTAGGAGTTGGTGTTTCCTTCAGTGTTACAAAACCGCAGCTGCCTTCAGGTGCTAGATAAACTAGAGAGTTTGTGCTCTCAAAGAAGTTGCAGCATGTAAAACAGAGGTTGCAGCCCTTACGCGAGTTGGTTCCTCATAGTTATGATACCATTTAATGTAAATAATACTATCATATAAAGAAGAAGAGATTTTTACCCTTTATGGGTTTCCCTGAAATATATGTCTTTGTGCATTCCTTATGTGCGAATGATGTTGAATGTTATATTACTTACCTCCCTGCATTATCGTGATTGTCATTGAGTGCCTCAGAAGAATTTAAAATAAGAATAATTGTTTAAAAGCACAAAGAATAACTCCATTCACCTCCCGCCTGTTGTCCAACACCAGTATCGAGTCACCTTTATCTAAGGGTAGATCCTGGTTTCTTGGGAAACATGTCAAGCCATGAAGGAAATTAAAACCAATAAGTCCCTCTCTATTCATCGGAACAAAAACTTTCCTTCCGAAAGTTAGAATAAGATCTCACATAATGGATTTAGTGCGTATGTTTGATGGTAGATATTACATATATAAAGCCGCTGTAACAGCTAATATGATGACAAGCTAGAATTTAGTTTCAACGCTAAGGCTATGAATGCTATCTGAGTGGACTTGAAAAAGCAAAATTGCAGTTATGCACTCCAGGAACTCAAAGAAATGGGGACAAACTCAATAGCAAATACTTGGGAAGATAATGAGAAGGTAAGGATGCCAAGCTTCAAATCCGCGTATATAGTTTGAATCAGCTTGAAGATGAAAAGAAGATGAACCGCTGGAAAATACTTTAAGAGTTGAAGAACCTGCAAATGCCATGAAAGCACTTGGAGAAAAAATTGAGGAACCTTCTTTAGTTTAGAAAAATTTTGAGATCTCTAACATATAGGTTCAACCTGAAGGTCTCTGATATAGAAGAACTTGATGATCTAAAACCTTGGAGTTTGGATCAACTTCTAGGAACATTGATTGCATATGAAATGAGAATAGCGTTAAAGATAAACCTACCTCCAGAAGCCATCATTTAAAGTAGACAAGAATGAGGATTCTATTTGATGAAATTGAAGCAAAATTTGTGAAGAGGATGAAGAAGGGATCAGGAAAATACAAAGGTAAACCGCTTCTTCAAATTCTTAACTGTGGTAAGATAGGTCATTTTTCAAATAAATGTCCTCACAAAGGAAAGAATCAGACATGGATGATGAGGAGAAGCACAAACATGGAAATTCTTTTAAAGATAATAATTTTGGAGAAGAAAAGTTCAGGTAAACAATGATGATGATCCTCATTGATGAAGACAATGACTCCTCCATTGAAGATAAACTAAATGACTTCATACTTATACAAAGAGGATTATATAATAAAAGAATGGGAAGTGAGGCTAATGAAGAAGAAGATGGTTGATATGGAAGGAGAACTGATCGCATTGGAGGAGATCACTGCACTGCACTAAGAATGGAAAGAAACAATTGGATACAACAGGAAAGACAATAAATAGCTCGATGAAGACTTTGCCCTACTAAAAGTAGAATTAGAAGAGGCAAGAAAAAAATCGAGGATATTCTGAAAAAAATCAGCTATCAGAAAGGAAGGCAAGATGTAAAGCTCTGAAGAAGAAGTAGTGAAACTAGGAAATAAATTGAGAAGTTTCAAGCCTTATATCATCGTAATCTATCACATCAAAGCCTCGTAAGGATTAGCCACCATTCTCAATCGAAAGGAATCCAAAGCTGAAAAATTGGTTTGGGTTATGAACAGGATCAAGTAGTGGTCAGCCAAGAAATAAAGAATCTATCAAGTTTGTCAAATCTACAACCAATGACAACAACAAACCCCGAAAACAAAGGAACAACTGCCTTCCCGTGAGTGAAGAAAGAAAAGGTGCCGGATCAATCTCAGAGAAATGCATGATATAATGCACTCCCCGTCACTCTAAAATCATCAACATGGAAGAAATCGACACAGTTCAAAGAAGACAACCATTTTCTAGGTACCAACGCTTTTTCTACTCTGGATATTGCTTTCTTTTGTTCTAACTTTGTCATAAAGTTGTAAATTGTTCTCTAAAACTCAATTATGAGCAATCAAGACATTTAAGGTATAGATATCTACCACAATAAAGAATGAGACAAACAAGTAACAAAAAACCACAGCATCACATAAATCACTTTATGGATGGAAAAAGGACACAAAGCTAAGCATAACAATCGCTAAGCATCCTTTATTCGATGAACCATAATGTTACATTTTTCATAACTATGGACATAAATCCGCTGGATTCTCTCGACATGAACTATGGAACCGATTTGAATTCCCCCCGTCAAAATGTCAAGGTTTGAAGAAGAAAGAAAGTGACAAGTGTGGATTAGTGTTGTTTACTCAAAAGACAAACGGAACCTTGGTATATAGACAAGGATGCTCCAAACATATGACTCGAGACAAAGGAAGTTTCTAACTCTAAGTGAAAGAAAATAAAGAAATGTAACCTTTGGAAATGATGCTCCAAGTAAAATAAAGGGTAAAGGATGGTGAGTTTAAGTAATGGAAAAGGAGTTTCTCAAGATGATCTTCCTATACATGGGATGAAACATAATTTTCTAAATGTAATTCAAATGTGTGACAAAAGATGCGAGGTGTTGTTCACGTCAAAGGACTGCAAGATAAAGTCCGCAAACTCAAGACAAGTGTGGCCAAAGGCATAAGGACAAAAATAATGTATATGTGTTGAAAGAAGATAGGAGAAGAGTGTCATCTAAGCAAACATGATGAAAGTTGGTTATGGAATAGGAGACGTGGAAATCTAAAATTTGACCACTTAATAAATCTCAAAAAATCTTGAGGCAGTAGAAGATCTTCAAAGAATATCAAAGCTACAAGACTCTATGTGTAAACCCCGCCAAGTAGGAAAGCCAACTGTGACACCATTTTAAGTCCAACAGATTTACTTCAATAGAGAAACCACTCCACTAGTTCATATGGATTTATCTAGACCATCAAGACAAGAAGGCACAAGGAGAGAAACTACTTCCATGTTGATTATTGATGATTCCTCCAGACTTACTTGGTTTCTTCTCAAGGAAAAAGTTGAAGCATTTGAGAAGTTTGAAAATATTTAAGGCTTTAACTAAGAATCAAACAGCAGAAAATGGCAATAAGATCATATAGAGAAGGAGAATTTAGGTCAAGTGATTTCAAGAATTTGTGATAAGCATGGGATCAAGAGAGAATACACATCTCAAGAACTCCACAACAAAATGCAGTGGAGAGGAAAAATGCATCAAAGGCAAAGAATGGCCAGGTCATCGATGAATGAGAAGAACATTGGTCAAAACCTACTAGGTAGAAGCAATACACGAGCATTCCATGTTCTTAACAAAACCCACCTCTGCACTCACAAAGTGACAAGGAGACACCATGAATTATGGTTTGGAGACTTGCCTCAATCAAACACTTCAGCATTTGGGAGCAATGTTATAAAGAATAATGATGAGAAACCTTGGCAAATATGATGATGTAGTTGATGAAGGTATCTTCAGGATATGCTACAAACAAAGAAGGATACAGATGCTATAATAAGAGTAGTTGCGTAAAATGGTTGACTATATTGACATAAAAGTCGATGAAGGAATCCCAGCGCGAGAGGTACAATGATTCTTCTATAGAGGACACAAATAAAGTCAAGATGAATAGGTCCAAGAATCAGAAAATGAAGACTCCAAATCAGACGAAGACACGTGATAATTGCATGTGACACAAATCAATACTGACAACTTCAAATTCCTCTCCCGCATCAATTAAAAGAATCTCATCCCTAAAGTCGATAATTCACAGAAAAAGACAAAGGTGTACAAACCAGAGAAGGAATACAAGAACACCGCCAATCACATATAGCTTTCATATCCGTGTTGGAACCCAAGACTTTTAATGAAGCTAGAAAAGATGACCATTGGTTAAAGCAATGAATGATGAACTTGATCGATTGACAAAAACAATACGTTATGTGGGAGATGGTTCATAGATCTGAAGGTAAAAATATCATTGGTTCCAAACGGATCTTTAAGAATAAGTTGAATGAGAAGGGACAAGTTGTCGAGAACAAAGAAAGATTGGTCCAGAAAGGGTATGTTCAAATAGAAGGACTGGATTTACGAAACATTTGTGCCCATAGCAAAATTAGAAGCTATCAGAATATTTCTTGCCTATGCTTATTACAAGTGCTAGTTTAAAGTCTATCAAATGGATGTCAAGTCATCTTTTCTAAACGGAGATTTAAAATGAAGAAGTCTATATGGAACAACCGTGGTTTTGAACCGCCCGATAACCTTCGACTTATTATGCAAGTCAAGAAAGATTTATATGGTTAAAATAATCCCTCATGCCCGGTATCATAGACTAGATAATGTGATCTCAAAGCTATCAAAGGGTTCAAGAGAGGAACAGCTTTGAAACAATCTATATATATCAAAAACGAGGGTAATGATTTTCTCATCATGGTTGGTCTATGTAGATGACATCATCTCGAATGTATTGCTGAATCATTGGTACAATGGTTTTCTTCTACCATGGAGTCCGAGTTTGAAATTTCTATGATAGTTCACCTATCATAGAAATTTCTTGAGTCCGCAGAATACCTCAGAGGTCCGAAGGGATGTTAATTTCTCAAGAAACATCTAAGAGAAATTTGGAAAAGGTTTCAAATGGAAGATTTTAAACATATGAGCACACCTATGGATGTAAGTTAATCAAGGATGATGACTCACCCGATGTTAATCAAAGTTCATATAGGCTTCCTCAATGATAGTAGCCTATTGTACATCACAACACCTCACCCAAACATAATGCATGTTGTTGAATGGTAGGAAGGTATCATTCCCCCATCTAAATAGAGTCATTTGTAAGCGGTCAAAAGGATATTTAGGTATTTGAAAAAGAAACAAGACTTATGGTTTGTGGTATCAGAAAATCGTAATTTTCAATTAACCCGCTTATTCATATGCGATTGGGCAAACCGCTGATGAGAGAAAAGGGCCGCTGAGGAGCATTCTTCCTCGGTGACCTTTATTAGTAGAATGGATTAGTAAAAGAAAGGTTCCATTTCTTTATCAACTACGAGGGAAAAATATATTGTTGTTTCTACTTGCTACACACAAATATTATGGATGACACAAACTCTTGCAAATCTAAAGGTAAATTACACTGATCCCATCCCAATTCATTGTGATAACACTAGTGCCATCAAGCAGGTTCCAAGAATCCTGTATTCACCCAAGACCAAGCATATTCCCATAAAATACCATTTTTCAGAGAGCGTGTCACCAACGCTGTTCAAGCCCATTACATTCCCACTATAGAACAAATCATAGACATATTTACTAAACCCCTAGCCAAGACAATTCATTTGAATATCTCCTACGTAAGTTGCGTCATCTCGCCTCACACCTAAGAGAGTCCATCCCGTACTGGAGTTTGTATTGATTCAATATCCGATACCTCCTAAAATTACCGCAATACCGTGGGAGATGTTTCTTTGACATTGATGTCAAAGGGGAGGAAAAGGAGTGGTGCGGACCAGACGCTATAGTTGGAGGTCCAAACAGATTAGCGCTAGCTGAGTGCCTTAGCTGCCATCAATTCCAAAGGGGAGATTTTGTGATTATCATTGATGGCAAGTGTGATTTTCATTACGGCAAGATCGAAAAGGAACGATGGAAAAACAAGGACAATACAAGCCCAGGAGGAGAAGCATGAAGATCTTGATCCCATTGATGATTGAATGAATGTTAGATCTAAGCTCGAGGTCCGATCGGCGTTGGATCCGTGGAGAACCTCGTGATGTTCTTTTGGGGAAGATAAAGGTGAAGTGGGTTACGACATCCCGGTCATGGAGGAAAGTTTCATCGAGTTGGAAGAGTCAAGATTCGGCCATCATCGTGATCCTAAAATTAAATGTGAAACCCCAAAACCTAAAACCCGGGCCAGGGCACACCAACAAAGAGTTTCACAGACCGAAATAACTCCATTTTGGATTCCCAGATACCAGGAGTTGAAGTTTCAAAACACTTCACCAAAGGAGTCCCAGAATCACGAAATACGAAATTCTGAAATCCCGAAATCAGGAGACAGTTTCGAATACCAAAGTTTCAGATACCGGGAGATTGAGAGTCAAGAGTCGAGACTCTCTAACACAGGAGTCCCGTCGAAAATGTGAAATGTCAAAATTCTAAAATAGGCACACCAACAAAGAGCTTTGCAGATCGGGAAATAACTTTTCCTCGAGTCCCTAGAGACGGAGTTGAAGTGTCAAACACTTCACCACAGAGTTAAAATGCAATCGCCGAAATGCCAAACAACTAATACCGGTGATCTTTGATCCACTCCATTTCGAACTCGGATATCTGAGTTGAGGAGAAAGTGCCAAGATTCCTTCACCACGAGTCCCAACGCTAAATGTGAAATGCCAAATGTTGTTGATCCGACCTATCGGAGTTTCGGATACCGCGACTTGGAGTTGTCAAGAACTCTCACATCAAGAATGTCAAAATCGCGGATATGCTAAATCACAAAGAGATCTAGACCAATAATCATCAAGAGTGTGGACCATTGATCCCACTCCATCGAGGTCTGATACCATGAGTTGGAAGAGTCAAGAGTTGTGACTCTTCATCAAAGGAGTCCTGTACCCCTGGGAAATGTGAAATGTCGAATGAGAAATGAAACACCTTTGGTGTAGGCCTTTGGTCACCGGCTTATGGTCACATCAGCCGGGTTGAGTCAGAGAGAAGAGCTCGACGAGACAAGCTCCATTTCGGAGTTGGGGACATGGAGAATCGAGACTCTTCACCACAAGAATGTTGAAATTAAATGCCAAAATGCAAAATAAACGCGAAGATCCCACGGATCCAATCCAACGGTACAGGTGAATTTGGCATGATCGGAGGGCTCGCTGCACTCGTGAGTGTAACTGCTATAAACGAATGATGGCTTCTTCCAAAGGATTAAAGTAGGCCTGAGTGTGATTGCCAGAGAAGATGAAGAGGTTTGAGGCATCTTCCAAAGGAATGAAGATCATTCTTAGAGGTGATTGACATATGGAAGAGCGTTGAAGTCAGAATCGCAATGTAGAGGATCACTGGACTTTGATAGAGAGAAGATGAAGAGTCTCAACTGTGATATAGGCTAAGGAATCTCAGTATAACGCCCAGAGATGATGGACACATGGGTTAAACAGCCAGATAATCTGAAGAGTGGCCATGATGAAGGCATAATCTTCGCCAACATCGGGAGAGTAGGCATAAGCATGGCAAGATAGCATGCACAGAGACTATGGGCATGCGTAATCAAATAAGAGATGGGGGTTTTTGTTGTTCAGAGTGATCAAGGAGCGTAGAAGGAGGAGTGTGCAGTAGCTGAATTGAACAGAATAGGAACTGTGTAGTGAATGGAAATGTTTCACAGAGCATAAAATGTAGAAGCATAGAAAGTGCAAGGTTGTGTGCAGCAAGACAGGGAGACAGTAAAGGAAGGTTGAGGTCCTCTTGTAGAGAAAAATAGAAGATCAAAAAAATGCAAGAAGATGCAAATAGAGAGACACCGGGAGAGCAGGAGAGAGAAGAGCAGCATAGCGTAACGTTGATAAGTCCTCAGAAGCCAATGATAAATATTATCATCATGGATAAATTTATATATAGAAAAATTTATATGTTAGGGTGGAAGGGAGAAAGTTAGAGGACGGATAACCCCCAGAGGTTCATGGTGCTTGATAGGATCAGAGCCCATCCGGCTGCATCCGTGAGAAGCCGGCGGTAGGTGGTGCAAGGGAGAACTGCTGTTCTTTTTTATACAGGTTGCTTCCCTCGTAGGATCGAAGTTGGTGCTTCCATCCGCTTGGTGCTGGAACACTTAGGAGTTGGTGCTTCCTTCTAGTGGTGCTAGAGAAACCGTGAGTTGGTGCTTCCTCTAGTATGTGCTAGAGAAAACAAATAGTTGGTTCTCTCAGCTAGTTGCAGCTTGCAAAATAGAGGTTGAAGCTCATTATGAGTTGGTGTTCATATATGATAATGTACGTAATGTAAAGATTACTTATCATAAAAAAAGGAAGGAGAGGCTTTTATCCCGTATCAGCTTCCTCATGAAATATCTATCTATGTGTATTCCTTATGTGTTAATGATGTTGAATGTTATATTTCATACTTCCTCAAGATTATGGTGATTGGTCATTGGAGTGCTCCAGAAGAATTTAAAATAAGCATAATTGTTTAAGCACAAGAATAACCGATCTACCTCTCAGTTGTCCAAAAATATGGAGGTTAGTGCATCCTTGAAGGAATGTGGCAATGAACGAAATCAATGTCTAGAACAATTGATATTCTTGTATGGAAGTGTTTAAAGAACCTTAAGGTTTTCCAAGGGAGAATCAATTAAACAAGCGAACATGTCTTCTTATACCAGTGTGATATGAATAATCAAATGATAGTGTATGAGTGAAAGGGAAATGTCTCTTCACTTAATCATGGGGCCTCATCTTCTTCTTCACCATCTTTTAGGAATCCCAATGAAAACAACTTTCATCCCAAAGCCATCATGCCTCGCATTTGTTGTAAATTTTGTGAGGAACATCACGAGGAAAGTACTTGTGAGGTAAAGAAGTGTTCCAGAGATAAAATCTTTGGGAAAAGGCCCGAAACTACCATTGTTGTTCTAGATTTCACAGAACCAGAGGATGTCATGACCATAAACACTAGTAATAAATCATATGCTTCAAAAGGAAAATATGATACCCCTCGTACTTCTTCTAGCTGAAGCTCATCTTCGCAAGTTGTCATTGAACAAACTACTAAAACTCCTAACATTCAAGGAACTTCGTCCCCTCTTCCCTCTTCCAAATACAACATTCTCAATCAATTGGATAATATCAAGGTCGATGCTACTCTTCTGGACATGGTTTTTGTCCCTAAGCAACAAAATCATTTCAAAAATTTCATGGAAGGAAAAACTTCCACCATAGCCAATCTCTCTGAGGAGGTAAAAGAAGAGGATTCTAGTGTAAATAAAGTATGTGTAAATAACTTTAGACACCATGTAAAAAATACCCCATTTTTCATTTCTGTAAAGATTATGGACAAAATAGCCCATTGTTGTCTAATTGACGGCAGTTCGGGCCCAAACGTAATGTCGAAACTTATTATGGAAGAGTTGGGTTTGTCCTGTACAAATGAAAATTCCAAAAGCATGCTCTCTTATAATATTTTACAACAATCGACCATAGGTGAAATCAAAGATGTGACTTTGGTTCTGTGTGTGCATTTTGAAAGAAGGACAACCCTTAATATTCAATTAATTGACATGCCTGTGAGTAATTAATCAATCATCTTAGGAAGATACTGGAAATCTTTGACAGGTGGATATATCTCACTTGATGGGCCACACTTATCTGTTCCTTGGAATGGAAAGAACATCATAGTCCTAAGGGAGGGAATAATTTCACCGTATATAGAAAGCATCCCACAGCCTAATGTAAACTATGTCAAGGAGGACCTAGGAGTATATTTCATCTTCGTAGATGAGGATAACGCTACCCTAGAACAAATTGACCTAGAGGATGGGATGTGGCATATGCACTTTGATGGTTCATGCTCCAACGAAGGTAATGGAGCTGGCATTATCCTGTACTCACCTGTGGGTAAAATTCACAAATTTTCCTATAGGTTAGAGTTTTCTTGCACAAACAACATCACCAAATTTGAAGCATTACTGCTAGGCATTGAAAATTGCTATAATTTAGGTTGTGGTCACCTTATATTTTTGGGGGACTCTAAACTTGTTGTAAACCTTGTACGTAAAATATATTCTCCTAGCAACAAGTTAATGAAACCCTACACCCAAAATGTTTGGGTGCTTATCTCGGACTTATTATCATTTAACATCACTCATGTTAAAAGGGAATTGAATCCAATGGCTGACGGGTTAGTTGTTTTTTCAGCCTCTCCTACTCGGCAACTTCTCCCACAAAGACCTTATTATACTTTTCAATATTTATATCATCATCATATACCTGAAAATGTAGAGTCATGGCAGGTCCTCCCTATTGATGAAAGAATATTTTCTTTCATAAAAAATGAACCATATAAACCCAAGGAGATTATATCCATGGAAAACAACAAAATTTTGAAGGGCTTGACTCCTCTAGAAATTTCATTTTCATCTAGTGATGTAGGCAACAAAGAAAAGTATAAAGAAGAAGAGTCAAAAAGGAAAGTGGGTGAAACCATTTCCTTGAACATTGGGACACCCGATTCCCCAAAGAATGTTAAGATAGGTGTCCAATGTACTGATGAAGAAAAGTTAAAATTCACCGAGTTACTTCATGAATTTCAAGATGTTTTTGCTTGGTCTTATGAGGATCTTCGTGGTTTTTATCCTACTCTTATATAGCACTCCATTCCTATCAAGGAAGGCATAAAACCGGTTAGGAAAAAACAAATACCCATTAACCCCACACTTGAAGTGACTATTCAGAAGGAGTTGGAAAAACTCTTGAAGGCTGGGATAATTTTCCCTGTTAAGTATTTTGAGTGGGTTTCCAATTTGGTTCTCGTTCGAAAAACAACTGGTCAAATCTGATTGTGCATTGATTTTCGTGCATTGAATAAAGGGAGCATAAAAGACCATTTTCCTCTCCCTAATATCGAAATGATTTTGCAGCAAGTTGCAGGGTCAACGATGATGTCCTCACTTGACAGTTTTTCTGGTTATAATCAGATCAAGGTAAAAAGGACAGATAAATACAAAACCACTTTCATTACACGTTGGGGCACATTTTCTTATGAATGCATGCCTTTTGGCTTATCTAATGCAAGTTCCACTTTCCAAAGAGATATGCAAATAGATTTTGAAGATTTGATCGATAAGATTATTCAGATTTATCTTGATGACTTGACTGTATATTCAAAGAACTGATTGGATTATTTTGGTCATCTTAGAAAGGTTCTCATGCGATGCAGGAAATTCGGCATCTCTTTAAATCCTTCCAAGAATATTTTTGGCGTTACCAAGGGAAATCTCCTAGGGCATATTGTCTCTTATTCAGGAATAAGCATAGATCCCGAAAGGATTGTTGTTATCCTAAATCTTCCTGCTCCTACTTCCAAAAGGAGGTTCAATCCTTTATGGGCACCATCAACTTTTTCTGTAGGTTTGTTCTTGATTTTGTTGTAATGGTCAAACCAATTCACAATCATCTCAAGCAAGATCACACCTTTTCTTGGACTAATGACGTCAAGAATTCTTTTGTAAGGATTAATAAGGAAATCAGTTCTGCATCGGTTTTGGCGAAGCCGGATTTTGAGAAATAATTTATTATATATACTAATGCCACAAAGGAAGCAGTCTCTGCTATCCTCATACAATGTGATGACCATAATAACGAAAAACCAGTACCTGAAATGAGTCAAATTTTATCATATGATGAATTTAAATATTCTTATATTGAAAAACATGCTTTCGCTCTTGTTAACAATGTGGAGAAATTTTGCCACTTTATATTACGTAAGCACACGCTGGGAAAGTCCCTTTACCTCCTGTCATTTTTTTGCTCTCACGGACTTATCTTTCAGGGAAGCTTGCACATTAGCTTTCCAAGATCCAGGAGCATGATTTAACCATCATGACTTCAAAAACCATTAAGGGACATGACTTATCCCTTCACTTGGCTCAACATGTTGAAGCAAGTGAAGAAATTGATGAACAAGATAACCCTCTGTCGGCACTATTTTACATCGATAGTCAAATCCTTCATGTAGTTGAACATCCCTAGTACAAGGATCTAGTGTATTACTTGCAAAATTAGAGATGTCTGGATAACTTAGATATTCATCAAAAGAGAAGGCTTCATCTTGAATCTTCCAGATATGTCATTTTATGAGACTTCTTGTTTAGGAGATTTGTCGATGGTATATTACTTCGATGTGTAAATAATGAGGAAGCACAGAAATTGTTACAAGAAACCCATGGATCTTCAGATTCTATTATTTATGTAGGTGGCCATTTTTCTGCTAAAACTATTTATTTTAAAATTATCAGAAAAGGGTATTATTGGCCTTCAATTTTTCGAGATTCTTATAAATTTTCAAGATAGTGTGACAAGTGGTAGAAGTTCGCTAGGAAAGAACGTCTTTCTGCCATGCCTTTACAACTTGTCCTCCCTGACTTTTCTTTTTCAAAATGGGGTCTGGACTTTATCGGTCCTATTAATCCTCCATCTTCAGCAGGGCAAGTTTTCATCTTGGCAGCCATAGATTATTTTACGAAATGGACTGAAGTTGTCCCACTTAAGCATTCACATGATGAGCAGGTTATTTTTTTCCGTAAAACTAATATTTTCTCCAGATTTGGCATTCCTTTAGATATTATTACATATAACGGCTCTGCTTTTATTTCTTCTAAGCTGACTCAGTTTCTAGCTAAACTGGGACTTAAACATTTTACCTCATCATCTTATTACCCTCAAGGAAATGGGCAAGCCGAGTCTACTAACAAAACTATGGTTATAATTATCAAGAGGCTCATCGAATATAAGCCTTGTCAATGGCACACCCTCCTCACTTACCCCATTTGCGCATATCTCACTACCACCAAGGTGAGCACAAGTTACACCCCCTTTCAGCTTGTTTATGGTCAAGAACATTATGCCTATCAAGATGGAACTTTCTTCTTTATGGCTAATGCTACATATTGAAGAATTGAATTATTTTGATATCCCTCAAATGGTAAATGCATTGTTGTCTTTAGATGAATGAAGGATGTTTGCCTTGGAGAACATAAAGAGAAGACAGCAAA
>SNQJ01S0190757.1:16447-31523 GCA_010110895.2 Picea sitchensis | reverse complement strand
CATTGTGATTAGAGTTGGGTTCTTAGTCTCTTATGTGTTAAGATTGATTCTATTTTTCTCTCTCCTCTCTCTCTTTTGCAATTAGCTAGTGTAGTATTTCCTTCTCACAATTAGGTCTTGGATTGTGGTTTAATCCTACACTTACACAATCCATTTCCTACTTTATTTACATATGAAGTGTTGGAGAATGTAGGAGGTTAGGAGGATCACTCTTTTACAGATGGATTCTCAGGATACCACCGAATCAAGATTGCACAAGAATATCGATACAAGACCACTTTTGTGATAGGATGGGGTTATTACCAATACACAGTTATGCCATTTGGTTTGAAGAATGCACCAACAACATTTTCTAGAGTAGTTGTTGCAAATTTCAAAGTGTTCATTCATAAATTTTTAGAAGTGTACTTAGATGATTGGAAAATGTTTAGTTTGTTGAAATATCATGTTGAAATGTTTCGCTTAATGTTGGATAGGTGTAGACATTACCAGATCTCGTTGAATTTGAAGAAATTCATTTTTTGTGCGCCTTTTGGCATATTTTTGGTCCATCTGGTGTGTAAATAGGTATTTTTAGTTGACCTTGCAAAAATAGCAGTGATTGTGAACTTTCCACCACCAAATTTAGTACAATAGTTGAAATCCACATTGGGTCATACATGATACTATAGAAATTTCATCAAAGGATATACACAGATCACAAACCCTATGGAAAAGTTACTAAATAAGGAAGTTAAGTATCATTGGAATGAATAATGTTAGAAGAGTATGGATACATTGAAATAAAAGATGGTCACCACGCCAATTCTAGTTTTTCCTGACTGGAGAAAGAAATTTCATGTTCATGTGGATGCATCGTCTATAGCATTGGGAGAAGTTTTGGCGCAGCCAGGTAAAGGAAAGTTAGACCATCCTATTGCATTTTCAATTAGGAAGTTATCCTCTACATAATAGAACTAGACTAGGACAGAATGAGAAGGTTTGGCAATGGTGTATTGTTTGCATAAATTTAGACATTACTTGCTTGGATCTTACTTTTAGATGTATATAGACCATTTTGCACCAAGACACCTAGTTAATAAACTAGTGTTGGGGGGGAGAATCTACAAATAGCTACTATTGTTCCAGGAATATGAATTTGAGTTGATCATGAAACCAAAGAAATTTAACTCAGTACCGGATCACTTATCGCGCATACTGTCAGGTGAAGATGCATGAAACTTGGATGATAGTTTACTAGACACACACCTATTTGCAATTCAGTTTTGTAGACATAGTTCAATTTATGAATACATGAATATCACCATCATTGTTTACAGTTGTGCATAATAAGTAATTAGTCTTGAAGGTTGTAGACTATCATCAGATAGTAGGAAAATCATACAAGTTAGGTGCATATGGAATTATATGATGATGTGTATTAGAGCATCAAAGGCACATGATCTTGTCAGAAGTGCATGAAGGATTTGCAGGAGGAAATTACGAAGGAAAATCAATAGCTCATAATATTTTTCACATAGGATTATGGTGGCCTACCTTGCATAAAGATGCCAAGGATTAATTATGTCAAAGATGTGATGTTTTTCAAAGACTTGGGAATCCTTCTAGGAGAGATGAAATACCCTTAGTACCATATGTTACATTACAAACTTTTGATAAATGGGAAGTTGAATTTTTCAGGTCGATTAGTCCACCAACTAAGAGGTCGGGAGATAGGTACATAATTACTGCGACAAAATAATTAATTAGATGGGTCGAGGTAGAACCAGTCAGAGACTATAGTGTGGAGACAACTGCACGATTTTTGTTTGAAAATGTGGTGGCAAGGTTTGGATGCCCAAAAGTATTTATGATTGATTAAGGAACTCACATTTTGAATAGGACGATTGAAGCATTGATAGAGGAGTTTCAGATCCACCATCAGAATAATACCCTATATCACCCTCGGTAAAATGGCATAGTAGAAGCATTAAATAAGATCTTGGAACATGCATTGATGAAGGTTTGTAATGTAAACATAGATAGCTAAGAATTGAACATTCCAAAAGTATTATGGGCATATAGGACTACAAGAAATAAGTTGACAGGACATACTCCATTTATTTGACATATGGTCAAGAAATCGTGATTCCTATGGAGTTTATTGTATCGAGTTCGCACATTGTTGCGATGGTGGAGCTTACATATTCTGGCACAATGGAGAAGAGACTTTTAGAACTAGTAGAACTCGAGGAAGACCAATTTTTCATAGGTTTCTATCAACAAGTGAAGAAATCTCATGAGAAATATTGGCATGACAGGAACATTAAACAAAAGAAATTACAAACATGTAACTTAGTATCACTTTATGACAACAAGTTTTTGCAGCACTCAGGGAAGTTCTAGATGCATTGGTTAGGACCATATGTGATCAGGTTTGTGATACATGTAGGTGTTGTTTAGTTTTTGAAACTTAATGTAGAATTTGTAGAAGGACTAGTTAATGATAGTCGGTTGAAAATGTATAGGGCTAGCTAGGATTCCGCGCACTAGTTCAACCTGCACAAAAGGTTACTATAGTCCTTGTACCATAGTGTATTATAGATAGAAAAAGAGAAAAATAGAAAAAGAGGAAAATCAATAAAGGAGTTTGAAGGTTGGAAGTATGAATCGAAAAATGACGCAGACAAGGAAGAGGAAGGAGAATTGCACAGAAAGGAAAAAGAGAATATGAAGAAAGAAGGAAAGGTTGGAGATCCACATAGAAGGAGGTTGAAGGAATTAAAGATCAAAATTGACGGGACACACATTTAAGAGAGGACATGACGGCGAAGTAGTGGATTCATGTAGCCATAAATGAAGAATGAAAAGAAGATTTTGACAGGCTGGAAAATCTAATGCATAATTCGTCGAGGATACAATGTTAATGAAAGGTTAACGAAATCATTTAATATGAAGGTAAGTGGATTATACAATAGTTTTTGGCACGAAGAATAGAAACAACTAGAGACAGGTGATACGAGTAGTTGAAAGGTCAACAACTATAATTTATTGTTATTCAAAGTTTTCATAGAGAGAAACAAAGAGTAGAGAGTCAAGAGAATGTCAATAGATCCAAGTAAGGTTGCAAAGAGAAGTTGAAGAGAGAAATGGCACCACCCAAAGCAGTTGTGGCATCAACGTCACATACAAAGAAACAACGCACTAATCCACCGATAGCACCGGTACATGAAGATATTTTAGGAACATCCGCATGAGAGCCAATTCAGGACAATTTTCCAAAGGATTACATACCACCAAGGAAGCCATCAACAAAGTCGATCAAATTACATAAGGAAGAAAAATATGACCTCAGGGAAGCATAAATTCCATCTAGAGTAATAGTTGAAGGGGATATGCTAGGAGAAATATCGATCTTGAAGTTCACATATCACAATCTGTAAGACGAAAATATGTTCACGGACTTAGTACCAATAAAATATATGTAGACATTCATTGATCTAGAGATGTCATTTATTAGAGTCGAGCCAAAGAATTGGGTGGTAGGATTGGATAAATTAGGGATCTTGAGCTGGTTACAAATCCCTCATTTTGGTAGGAGCGATGAGATCAATGCCTGCGTGAAGTTGTTGTTAAGCTGAGTCCAAAGGGGATATCTATGGTTGGATAGAGCCATGTACATTGACACTAAATTGATTTCATGAATCACTGGATTTCCAATGGAAGGGGAGGACCCATCACCCCTATTTTTAGACAGGTCAAACAAAAAAGAATTATTGGAGAAGATGAAATAGAAGTTCAGAACATTTAGAGTGTGTGTGGGCTCGAGATAACAAGTATTAGTGATGACTTCATAAAGTTTGCAATGCAATTTTTATCTTGCAAATTGATGAGAAGGTGTCATAAGGATCAAATTTCTAGCAGGTGTGATAGCAATGACATAGAAGTGCATTGAAGGTGTATAGATGAATTGGGAAACTTTATTAGTTAACCAGTTCCAGATAGACTACAGGGAAGCACAAGATAGAGGTATGGAGTTTCATTATGCATGGTTGTTGATACTAATATAATTAGTGTCTTGGAGGGTGCCATAGGACTCACAATTTTTTTCAGCGACTGTTACACATCAAAATGTCACACTTAAGTGTCGCACCTTAAGTGTCACAAGTGTCATAAAGTGACATATGCACTATGTTAAGTGTCACATGCACTGTATCAAGTTTCATATGCACCTTTCCAAGTGTTGAATTCACTTTTCTAAGTGTCGCAACCTATTGAAACCATGAAATACATTTTTCACAATCCCTAAGTCAGTTTATAAGAGAAAACCAACCATTTGGGGTCCGGAACCACACCTTTTTCTTGGAAATTTTGACATTTTTTGGGCATTTAAGAAGCGTGGCACTCCCTTAATCATGGAGAGGGAGATCTAGTGCTCCCCCTTCCTTTCTTATAGGGTGATATTGATTCTATGTATCTCACTCTAAGGGGGCATCAATGTGGCTACAGGGAAATATGTCGCATCTCGACTATGCTCAAGGGACAACTCTTAAAGGAGGAGGTTGTTTTGGGTCAAATCCTATCCTAGGGAATCATATTGGGATCAAATACCAACTTATTGATCCATATCCTCGACCATTTCCCTTATTATATCATGGTGGTTAAGCCTTCCAATCCTATAAATTGAACACATTTCCAAAGTGAGGGGGGAAAGATTTCAGGTGTCAAATATTTGATCCTAAGAGAGGGAAATACATTGAAGCATTAGTATTTTAATCCCAATAATTTCATGAGAGGAGAAATTGGAGAAGGTTTTGTAGCGTCAGACATGGCTTGTAAGTGCTTCTAACTTGTTTTCCAAATTAATATTAGCTTGGCCTATTCCCTTCAAGTTCATGCGTTCTACATTTGCTTGTCTATTGTCGTTTCAATATTCGTAGATAGAACTAATTTATATAATAATATAGAGTAGGAGGAATATTTCCTTTTCTAGTCTTTGTAGGACTTCATTTGCATTAAGGATCTTGGAGATCAAGCCCAAGGATTGGAGCAGTGAGGGCAAACATCACAATAAGGTACACCACATTCTTCTTCTCTCTTTCTTTATCAATTGAGTTAGATTTAAATGGAAAGTAGAAACCATTTGTTTACTTCTATATTTATACCAAATAAGGGGCCTTGGTCCAAAGGGGATCTTAAGCTATCTGTAGGTTAAGATTTCTCACAAAAGAAAAATGGTGAATCCGCTGGGGATGGACTTTGACTAGTCTTTCCTTTGGTTCATCTTGATTCCTTTCTTGTGATTAGATATTTCTTTTTTTATTCTTTATTATGATTTATTTCCCCTTCACTCATCTTCATAAAGAAGTATACAAAGGCATTGATCTTTGCTGACTTTGACTTTGAGTTTTTCAAGCTTTTTCAGGACCAACACTCCCCTGCAATTGATACCAAGGCGCTAGTAGCCTAACTGACACTCCCCCTTAGCCTTCTAGGGAGTTCTATATCACTCTATTCATTTGGTAACATGGGTGCCAATCTCACCTTTTAGGTGGATTTCTGAGTTTCTTCTTGGTTCTTCTCAGTCTATTATTAAGAGGATTTTAGCCTAGAGTCTCCTGATCTATTAGTGACTTTGCTTGATTGAGAAATTGACATTTATTAATCATTTCATTTCCTTCTTTGAGTTGGAAAATATATCCTAGTTGTGGTCCCCTTGGGTTAACTATATCTGTTGGTTCATCCTATCTTTCAGTCACCTGGTCTTGATCTCACAAAGTTTTCAGATTGCTTGGTTGTTTAGAAGTTGTTTTCTACTAGAGTTTGTAAAGGTTGTTTGGTATTCAACCCTTTTTTTCTTCGTTGAAACATATCACTTTTTGAATGATTAGGACTCTCTTGTTTACCAAAATATAGTCTTGAATATTGATTCTTGTTTCTCATTTTTTAGGATTATCAAGAGTGTTTGTCTTCTTTCTCTTTTATATCTTTGAGTTCCTGATTGAACACATTGTGAAGTCCATTCTTATACTTGATTTCTTTCATTTCTCATTAGTTTTTTGAGTGCCCTTTGTTTGGTTTCTTTTTTTCCTCATATTTGTTTGCGTCAAACATTGATCTCTTTCATTTCACTTGAAAGTTAAGAAGCGAAAATGTTTGCATATCTCATTGCATACATAATCAAACAAAGAATATTTTGCATTCTTTAGGAAATTTGTTTTGGTACATGTTTGGAAAAGAGCTATTTTTTCATGTTCATTTTGGATTTTGAAAACATTTTCTTGGTAGGTTGGTATCATCTTTCTCCTAGAAATTGAAAAGTTGTATAAAATTTGAGTACTTGCTTGTTTTAAGAAGAATATAAATCTTCTTCTTCCCATACATAGAATTCATCGAAAAGAAATAATTGCATCTCATTATTTTTCATTCTATTGGAGTCGAGTCTCACACATCATCAGTTTCATATGCATAAATCTTCTGAGTAAAAATACATTAAAATCAACCATGTGCTAATAAAATTCATTAGATACTTTTTGGTTTTTAGCACACCAACAATAGCACAAGATTAGGGTCTATTGACAAGAAAAAGTGAGTAAATTGTCCAAGAATACTAAACTGACTGTAGAACATTAAAGAGTGAACAAATCCAAAGGTTGTATAAGCATAGTCGGGAACCCCCTCTAACACAGGGGCTAAACAAGAGGTCCTATGCAGAAGAGTAGTGGGGATTACACCTCCAAAGCTTGACCAATCGTAGTAGAAAGAGCATATATTGGGGGTTTTTCTTGAAGTGTCACTGGTTCAATTTCATCTTGGTGCTTCATGAATCTTGAATATTTTATAGGTCCTCAGGAGTTTTACTGGTCCACTTGTCTTCAGTCCTCTAGAAAAATTTCAAGCTTTCATATCCTATCCATACGTTCAGTCCCCACTGTCGACTGTACCTGCTTAGAGGTTGACTGTGAGTTGGTAACCTTAGTGTCCTTTCCTAGGTATCTACAGAGGTGACTATGGGGGGATTACCATGGTATCTGTGGGAGATGTATTATCACACTTTTAGTACCCTTGGAGGGTGATCCTGTGAAAGCGAGGGTTACTTGCATCGAGAAGGGTTGTTACGTGGAGGTCGGGGTAACTGCTTCTCATTTCTTATATGGAATCTTGATATCCCATATTCGAAATATCCTTGAACCTACTATTTCTTAGTTGATTGCTTTTATTTTTCTTAGGACCATGTTTATTTTATTTTTGTAGTCTCCCTTAGGATCGTTAAATTTTTCTAGTTCGAATATCTCACCACATATAAGGCATGGATCCTGAAGTTCAGGAACCTCAACACAATGTTTCTTATGAAGGAATGATCGAAGATAAATATTTTGAGACTGAGAGTGTAGCTCCTGGAAGTTTCCAACATGTAGAAGAACTCATCACAACCTTAGTAGAAAGCCTTTCATCTACCGCGTAACTCCTTTGTCGACTTTAACTCTCTTTCCATGAATTTTCTAACACATTTCTAGTTGCCTATATGGTATGAGACTGATATAGATATTTTGAACTCACTCCAGCAATCATATTCCACCCACATATCTGATCGCATTCATGCTTGGAGATAGTTTATTAAATCTCCAATTCCCAACCAACTCCTCGCATATTGGTTTAGAAAGTCACTCTTTCCACCCATCGCAAGATATGTTTCTATGGGAGGAATTGTTACTGAGGAGAAAACTATCATTCGTGCTCAATATTTGGACTTGGTATATTCCCAATCTAGCACACTTTACTATCTGATCCCCCATGATCCTCATCCATATAATTATCCAACAAGACTTTCTCTTGAACTAGGTTCTGTTTCGAACACCAAAACTACTTCCGCTCATGTTCTAACCTCTGAGGTGAATGTGTTATAATCCATTTCATCTCAGCAACTAGGAGGTAAGAAGAATAACAAGGGTAAATCCAAGAAATTTTCTAACTAACAAGATACTACAAATACTGTTGATACTCAACCGAATAGGAAAGATAAGTTTCCTTATATGATTTGTTAGGAATACCACTACACAAAAGACTTCCCTCATCATGAGGAAGTCACTAAATTTCTAAAGAGTACCTCCCAAACTGTAGTGTTAAATGACCCTTTCACGGTTCAACAACAATGAATGGTTGCACAAAATCTTGTCCCTTCGCAAGGGGGAAACACAGATCATTCCCACCATGGGGATACTTCCTCAAGTGCCTCTGAGGTCTATATGTTTAATGCGGTCAATTTAACAGCCCAAGAAAATACTTATGACACTCTTCCAAGTAATCATGTCAATGTAAATATTATCTATCAACCCTCCACATCCACTCCTACTCCATATTCCACCCCTCTTCAGATTGAGAATCCAATTTCTTACGCATTGTTGCGCACACCCAAGGGAACAATTCAAAAAGAGACATTTAACCCAAGTGTCTATGCCACCCAAAACTATAATATTGTTGAATATTTGGTGCAAGCACCTTATGCTATCCCATCCCTCAAAGTTCTACAGAACTTTCTAAGTCAACGTAGAACCCTGTTGTTAGCCATTGTAGCTATTGATCCAGAGTAATCAAATCTTATTACGTTTAATCTAGACTATTTTAAGGAGAGGCTCCCACACCACCTAGCATTCCAAATTCAAATTTTGGTTGGTGGAAAGAACATCCATTGCACTGTTTTGGATGAAGGATCCTCCACCTTTGTCATTTATTTGTCTTTCTCAAGAGCCATTGGTTCTCCTAAACTTAACCAGACTCCTACCACCCTTCAAGCGTTTGATGGACATGGTTTCCAACCTTATGGACTCTTGTAGTGTTTTGTTGTGACATTGAAGGGTAAAACAATTTCAATCGATATCGAAGTGGTTGATGAACCCTTGGATTACAATTTTTTACTTGGTCAAAGTTGGTTCTATGTGATGACTATCGCCGCATCTTCAATGTTTCGTATTTTACAATTTCCCCATCAAGGGAAAATTGTCACTATTAAATAACTTGACTATTGCACTCTAGATCTCCACAATTTTGTAGAGAATAATGTCCTTTTTCTAGGTTCCATTATTGGGTATGAGAGTGTAGGATTATGTCTCCTTAACAATTCCTTTCTCATGGTGATTTTTCCTTTTCCTCCTCTTGAAACCTCATAGGTCACCACGTTAAATATGATTTTGACTCAAGTGAAACAATCCCTAGAATCAATAGATCCTTTGGTAATACATGGTCATTACGAGCATAGTTCATTTTCTATGTCAAGCTCGTTAAGAAATTAAACATACCCCCCTGCATTCGAATCGAGTCTCCCCTTGGATCGAATATTTGAACCTTTTTTTCCTCCTCCTAGTGAAAATATTCCTATTAGTATCCATATGCCTAAACGAGGAAAGAAGAAGAGTCGACAGAGGAAACGATGCTTGCGGGGAAAGTCTCCACCCTCTGTACATCATGCTGGAGTGAAGCCACTAGATTCTACCAAACAAGTTGGGCGAAAAATACCTCTAGTGAGACACGCTTCTAGGAGTGATCCTCGCTTGGGGGTCATTCCCTTCGAAACATAGTAGTATTCTTTATAACGATCTTAGTATTTTTTCTTTCTCGTGCTCGTAAATACATGAGAATAGGTTATTGAGCTCAATATTTGTCCTTTATTGTGTTTTTTAATACATGAGAATAGGTTACCGAGTATACTTTTATCTCTTTTCCAAACTCATAAAAGCTATACGAAAAATGAACTCTTTGGAGTTTCCTTTAAGTTCTTTTCAGACTCCCTAAACATGAAAATATTGTCCAGTGATCTTGCTTCCTTTCACACTTGTTAAAAGGTTTGAAAGGGTGTCCTTCGAGTGGTAGTTTATCTCTTTTTCAACCTTGAGAGACTAATTACGAAAAACGAATACTCTATTCAAGCATGACTAAAAGAGTTCTCCCTTGTATTGTTTTACACTTTTTCTGTCTCGGGAGACTAAATTTATGAAAAATTCACCCATGGAGTTATTTTTAAGTTCTTTTTAGACTCTCTAAACATGAAAAACCATTGATTTTACCTTCTTTTGGCTCGTAAAATTATGCATTGAAGCACCTATATGGGACTAAACTCTAGGACCCATACAATACCAAACCCCTCCTTCTTTTGGTTTGTTAAACATATGTTGAGGGACTTGTCAAAGATGAGCTATACCAAGCATCTATTATCCTCCTCAAGCTCGTTAAAAAAAAATAGGTACTCACCAATCATGGTGGGGGGGAAATTGGAAGAAGTGGGTCAAGTGTTTTGGAATCCATTATGGCATCTATTGTTGTCTCCCTTGAACATGGCGCCTATTCGTGTCTCATCTTACAGTTGGGTAATATACTTGTATATGAGTCATACTGTTGGAAAATTGGTTTGGATAGTTGGTTTGGACAGTTGGTTGTCATTGATGTCAACCCTTAGAGAGTGATCTTGGATATTGATGTCTACCCTTAGAGATTGATGTCAACCCTTGGAGAGGCCTAGTGATGTGGATGAGATCATTAGATATTTGATTATCACTTGTATGATCGATATTGGTGATGGTTTAGTTGATGAAGTCCGGTAGCACATTTCGGTAGCCCTGGCAATGTGGTTTTGGTACCTGAAGTTGATTAAGGAATATGGACATGAAGGACATTGAAATTGAAATTAAGAATATCATAGATGGATATTAATCGTCGTTCTGTTTCCGATGATATGTGGAACATCACATAGTTCCTCATGGTTAGGGAAATATGGACTTGTAATGTTGGAAGCCCCAAAGAGTGGTCAAGAATCCCCCAGTTGGTTATAAGTCTTGGTGAAAGGGTAAATTTATTTTAACAAGAAACCCCTAAAATAAGTAAAAAGGTTACCTAGAATAAGTATAAATACACCTCAAGAGTCTCGCATTTGAAACACACACTTACATTGAATATCTATCTTATGAGTGTTATGTTCTATCTTTTGGAAAATCTATTAGTGCATCTGAGGTTGAATCAACGAAGGAGTCTGAAGGAGAGAAAGTTTCATAGTTTCAAAAAATTGCAAACTTTAGTTTCTTAGGTATCTATGGGTTGCAGGTTAGTAGGGAAAAAATATAGGTGGGATTTAGTGGAGGAAAGCGCGGATATCTACGGGCTATAGAAGAGAAAGTCGTGTATATGTAAAAGGACTTGTGAAAGGTTGTGAAGGGATGTTGGTACCAGGTTGTTGAGGACTATGGAAGAGTTACATGTCATTTTACAGTGCAACAAGTCAGCTATAGGATCAGAGGTAAGTCTTAAGGGTTATGGTTATGATCTTATGGTACATGCATGGTGATTATAGTATGTGATATGATACATCTTGGTGATGCTATGGTACATTCATTAGAAGAATTATTGGCTATATTGGTGTATGTTTTTGTTACATGTTATTGTGCATAATTGAGGCTTGGTATATTGCGTTATGAGGTTGCATCTTGGTGATATTGAGGATCATACTTGAGGCATGCAGTTGAGGGAATTGTTATATGACTTGAGAAACATCATTTGATGCATGGTCCATGTTGGTTGAGGTCTAAGTTTTGAGACATATTGTTGGTACATATCTTGGATACATTGGCACATGGTATATGTGTTGGACACACCGACTACACTGAGAGGGGGGGGTGAACAGTGTAGGGCTCTTTTTCCCAAAGTTCCTTAGTTAACAATCACCATTAAATCATTACTCATTGCTGTCATTTATAACAAGTTAAATTTCAAAACATATCAGCAACATATATCAACAATATGTCATCAACAAGTCATCACCACAAGGAACACAAAGAACACAAGAGGCATGTACAATTTTCTTTTTATTACAAACTACAATCCTTGGGGTTTTTCAGCAACAATTGAATAAAGTAAAAATATACAAGAGAATCAAATTGATAATGCAAGACTCATATTACACCCTCAACACCAACTGATATGAGGCAACAATACTCAACAGATATCAATCTGTACCATAAACAAGTGCATCAACCATGCACCAACCTGTGCCAAACAACTTGTAATCAACCCGTGCCATAAAAAAGTGCATCCAACCATGTACCAAGTATATACCAATCATGTGTCAACTACTCATCAACAATGACTCATAAATATTTACTAACATCATCAACTATACACCTCATGTATGTGCCAACTCATCAACTGCTTGTCTCAACCATGACTAGTTTTGGATTAGTCAACAACCCTAACTTGAAATAATCATAACTTTGTACCTGTAATGAATAAAGATCTGAAATTGATACACAGTTTTATTTAGTGTGTTTTATGCAATTCCTCCAGGTGTCACTACTTGGAACCTCTCAGAAAAGGAGTTATAGAAAAAATGGCATACCTTGCTTAATTCTGGCGTATTCTAGAGAGAGACCTTGTAGAGCGCGTCTCGCACGGAATATTTGTTGAATCGATATGAAAATTTTACACAGAATACTAAAGAATTTAATATAACCAACACAATTTGTCTCATATAATTGTTATATGTTATGAATAAGTTATGACGTTTTTACCCGAAACACCTGTTTTAGACTAGTTTTAGGACTAGCTACAAACCCTATTTTCCACAGAGTGTATCTCCAAAAATAAAACGAACCAAAAGATGAATTTTTTAATACATATACTTGGATATGTTTAATCAATGGAATATCAATCTCATGGTTTGAATCATTATATAAAAAATGTTATTACAAAAATGGTGAGATGACCTGTAAATAATATACCTTAGAAAGCATCATGAAAATAATTTATCCTCCCTTGAATTCCGACCCTCTTTTCTTCACCTTCCCTATGAAATTCGGATTATGTATCCTTTGGTTATCTCATTCACCTATATATATTCAATATGCTCAAGTGTTCCACACCAAAAATGCTGAAGAAGCTCTCACAAGAATCTCTCCATCAATACTCCAAAAGATATTGTCACAAGAAGCTCTCCATTGATCCACAAAAAGGATGATCTACAAGAGACCATTGCTATCTTATTTATACTTTCATCCTCTAGGTCACTTAACCCATTTTTAGGTCACTTAACCCATTTCTAGGTCACTTAAACTATTTTCCTTGTTTTAGGGTTAACCACTTTCCATAAATAGAAAGTTCTCCAATACTTTATCATTTAAATATTCCTTCTTGATTTTGTCACCTTACTTTATCATTTCTTGATTTTTTCAATAATCCACCTTGACTTTGTCACTTTACTTTATCATTTAAATAATGATTTCTTATTTTAGGTCACTTAACCCATTTTACCTATTTCTAGGTCACTTAACCCATTTCTAGGTCACTTAACCTATTTTACTCATTTTAGGGTTAACTACTTTCCATAATTAGAAAGTTCTCCATTACTTTATCATTTAAATATTCCTTCTTGATTTTGTCGCCTTACTTTATCATTTAAATAACCTTTCTTGATTTTTTCACTTCTCTTTATTATTTAAATAATCCACCTTGACTTTGTCACTTTACTTTATCATTTAAATAATGATTTCTTCTTTTCAATCACTTTGACTTCTTTGACCTTGTGGGATTCAAGCCTTCATATGGGGGTCCTTCAATTTCGTAAGGACATAAATCTCAAACCATGGGGAGTTATGTGACATTCCACATACCACCGAAAATGGTATGGCAAACACTATCCATCTAGGATAGTTTCACCAACAAATTCATTGATCTTCATCTCATTATTCCACATAAAAGCATGGGTCCTCCAACCATTCTTCTAGGATAGCTCAATCTGCAAAGCATCTTCCCGTGAGGTCTTTCACCATAAGGGGACCACTTTGGAGTTCATCCATTTTTTCACCTTATCAATCATGATAATACAATAATGAGTCATCTATACATTTTTCCAACAATGCATCATATACTAATGAAACCACATAGATCCATCTTCATCCTATATCAATGACAACTCATTGATCCATCTTCATCTATGATTTCTCATCAAGGATAATTCATATTACATTACATCAATCATCAATCAATCAATCCTTTGACACCAATCAATCACTTTACATCAATCAATCAATCAAACAAACCATTGGCATCAATGACAACATGATCCAATAATCTCCCCCTTTGGCATTGATGGCAATACCAACATTGATGTCAACACCAATTACCAATTATTGATTTCAACATGTAGATAAGGCATGCTCTACATCAATATTCAATGTGACTATCTATCCCAAATGTGACTATCTCTCCCAATCAATAATCATCAATCACATCAATGTGACTATCTCTCCCCCTTTGACATCAATCACAAAGGGCCATTCTCCTCTTGGGGCTGCTCCCCCTTGTCTGAATGTCTTTGATCTTCCTCTGAATAATCTCTCCCCTTTTGAACAAGGGATATCACTCTGATGTAATGTTGAAGATACATCGCTCACACTCCCCCTGTGACCATCGCTCCCCCTAGAATTATTCCTCTGTGTTCTTTCTTCAAATACAAGGCTCTTTTCTAGGTATGCATCTGATAAATATCTCCTCCTAGAATCATGGGAAGAAGAATGAATCCCCCTATGGGTATGTCTCCCCCTATTTTCTCTGCAATATCAACAATATTCTACCATATAATGATCCTTGGACCTGTTCATGCATCAAACTCATGCCATACCAACCATCATGAAACAAAATATATGTCAATAATAAAATAGAGAATCACGAGTAAAATATCAACCAATTACATCCTGTACCAAAATGTGTGCTCATCATGAACAATCCCTATGTAAATCAAACATGTACATCAACATCATGCAATGTGCCAAAAGATATCATCCATGGAATGTATCAATCATATGCCTCTATCAACATGCCAACATGTGCATCTACCAATGTGCCAACCATGTCCATCCACCAATGTATCAATCATATGCCTCTATCAACATGCCAACATGTTCATCTACCAATGTGCCAACCATGTCCATCCACCAATATTCCAACCATGTACATCTACCGATATGCCAACCATGTGCATCTACCAATATGCCAACCATGTGTCATATCACTCATGATATGTCTCCATCATGAACCAAGTGCCACAATCATGTATCTT